>JAKELI010000326.1:0-53867 GCA_021525025.1 Lactarius hengduanensis | reverse complement strand
GATTTGATACCGGAGGCTGCGGACGGCTTTGTGACAGTCCAACGATGGGCCTTCGATGTTCTTTACAAGCTTAACCCTTCCCGAGACGAACTTCAAGGGGTTTTCCTTACGAACTTGTACAAGGCGTTCACGCTAGCACGTCTCCGACAAGATGGCCGCGTTGATAATTGCCTATTCCGCATTCCGTCCGCCCGGAAGCAACAGCACCCGCGACTCGTCGTCCATTACCCATTTCGTCGTCAGATCTACACGTTGCACGACTTTCTGGCCTTCATGGACGGTTCTGGAGATCTCGCGCAAGGTATCAAGTTTTTCGGGTGCGGCTCGTCCACTAGATCCTCGGATACAGTATTATTGACATAGACCGATAGATACATGGTCCAGATACGTCTCCCTGTGGATCCCGCGGTGCTGTGCACTGTGGTAGAGAGGCTATTTGGGCTAGCCATCATGGCCCAAAGATATAGAAAACTCGGAAGTCTGCATGGTGTACTTCTCCCGCATACTTGGATATTGGCGCTGTGGGAAGATTTCTTTAAGTTCAAAGATAGGAGACTGGCGCCTTTGTGGCAACTCGCCCAGGCGACTGAAAAACTTTTGAAAGATATATACACGGGAGAGTATCAAAGACACGCTATAATCGACCCTCGGAATCGCAGTGAGTCCTACTGGCTATATTGTTAGCACCGAGTGACGTTTTGCAGCGCTGGCGGACCTCGAGAATAAGGCGCCCAACTTTTCCAAAGATATCCCACCAAAATACGTGCAGGATCTGTGTGTCGCCCGCATGTTAGTGTATTTCCTCTCGAAGTGTTGCGTCTGCTGACATCCATCATAATCAAAGATTCAGATGCTTCTGCCTTCGTGAGTGTTCACAGTCCATACTATGACGGAAACTGACACGGGTACTATCAGTGGGCGAAAACTTTGGCACTGTTAGAAATAATGTCGTCAGGATAGCGCTTTCGCTTCGAACGGTTCCTTCCTCCGCAGTCAATAGTGTTTCACTGGCGGTGTGTGCTTTTTTTGGGTGAACAGTTCGTCCTCTGAAAAGAAACCGGCTAGGATACATCAATTCTCGGCACTGGACGGAATCTAGCAGCAACTCTATACCAGTCGACAACCTCACCTTTCGACCGCCTTGTCCGTCTTCGTCTTGAAAGCTCTCCTATTTCAGGACCACGAATCCCTGGCGTTGATTTAGTCACATTTAGGGACATAAACTCCATCCCCAACGTACTTCAACCTCGTTCTGGAGATCTCCCAACTATCAGCCACTGAATCATATGAAAACGCAGGAGGATCGTACGCGGCGACTGCTGGACAAGTTGCAGCTACTGATGGAATCGATGGAATAGGGGATGAACACTGTAGAGGGAGCTGCCGAATATTCAGGAGACGATGCTATTGACGTCGGCGATGGAGAAGGACCGGACAAATCAAAAGAGGCACTTATCATCCAGAGGGCAGCGCGCCGGTATTTGCTAAAATGCGTCGAGCCAAGTTCCGACGACAAGCTGAAGATCGGACGGGATCGTCTTTTCAAAGCTTGCAAGGCATCTGCGAGCGCCGTTCACGCCAGGGTACCGAAAGATCTACCTCGGGCCAGTCCCCCATCTTCTTCTCTGCCTGGAATGGATCATCTCGAGCGCTCGAGCGTCAAAAGGTACAATAAAGGCTCGACGCGCAGGGGCAACTCTTCAGGAGTTATCGGACCTAACGTTTCAACAGACGGAAATGAAGTAAGACTTGGAAGCATTTTGTTTGGCATGCGACTGAAGCAGTACCGCAGCGACATCCTCAAGGAGGCACGCGAACTACGAGGACACCTGGAACCAGGAGCTAGCTATAGCTTGCATCCTCAAGTGGACACTCAGAGTAGATGGGACGCTGCGCGAGACCTAGGACCCCTGAGAAAGTGCGGTGATGAAAACGAGGGACATATCCAAACGCCTCTCTGAACACCTCTCTGATCATGACCCGGAGTTTCCCACCGGGGAGTTAGAATGTGCATGGAATGGAATCATGCCGTCCGAAATACCGAGAATGAGGTCACACCGACAGACTACAGTACAATGAGCCAACTCGATAGCGTAGACGATCTTGTGCATCTTACCGACCTGTATATATATCACGAATTGAAAGTCAGGGCCGAATCGACAACCGACACTGATTGAGTCAAGGATTGAGTGCGACAACAAGCTGAAGCTCAGTTACCCTGCCAGCATTGCCATCTTATGCGAGGGGATTGACTGGCAAGTTTCGCACATGGCCCTGGTGCTCAGCCATTTTCCCGCGACACTCTCCATTGTCGTCCATCTCAAGCTCGAGGTCTGGCTCAAGGGGGGTCGTCAATTAGAGGGTGCGGACGACGTTGAGTGGCTGCGCTTCCTCCACCAGTTCTCCTCCGTGCAGACCCTGCATATATCTCAGGAAATCGCAGGTCACGTTGCTCTTACATTGGAAGGAATAATGGGGGAGATGACCTCCGAAGCGTTTTCCATCCCTCGACTTGATTTACTTAGCCCCGGCATCATCCGTTGAGAAGTTTGTTGCTGCCCGCCGAGTTTGATGAAAAGATTCGAGTCCTATGTCAGCGAATAAGAGAGCGTTCTATATCAGTTGCGTACTCTATAGCCTAGTATTTTACAATTGAATGTGGTTGTGGCCGCTGTTGGGCCTGACGGGGAACGACGAGATGCACGGCGGGGCGGGCATCTGGGAAAGCGGGAAAGTTGAAATTTGCCACATTATTGCAAATTACACCAAATTTATCAAAATGCACTAAATTTTCCGAAATATTCCAGACGTTTGCGGATTTTACAGCGGCTCATAGAGTGGCCCAGTAAATTTTCCATTAGTATGCAACAATACCACCAAATGAAGCAAAACTATACTAAACTATGTGACTCGGAGCAGTGGCCTCAGTGAAGGAGGGATGGAACTACTAGGAGCACTACGACGCCCTTACTAACGATGCCCCATCTTTGTGCAACACAGTGCTGACTCGGACCCAACCTCACCAAGTCACATCCTCCTCGATTCTTGTTCACTTCACATCGACCTCACCGGTCCCAGGCCTCCTAAAAACTGCCCCTGCTCTGTTTGCTCACAGTGCGAACTCTAAGTTGCTATGAGGCACCATGGTGGTCCCAAGAGTGGTCCACGCTCCACAATAGCAAGAAGACGGCAAGTATGACGGTGCCAAAGAAGGCACCTGACATCACTTGTCGGCTTCAGCCGTGTGCAGGTGTACAGTAAGGTGCTAGGGGGTGGGAGAAACCGCTGTGTCGGCTTCGTAGCGACACGACGGGG
Organism: Lactarius hengduanensis; assembly: GCA_021525025.1. Classification (NCBI taxonomy): domain Eukaryota; kingdom Fungi; phylum Basidiomycota; class Agaricomycetes; order Russulales; family Russulaceae; genus Lactarius; species Lactarius hengduanensis. The sequence continues at coordinate 50,552 of JAKELI010000326.1, read as the reverse complement.
CTCGCATGCCGTGCCGCTGTCGTTGCGTCCAGCGGGGCTTGCGTGTCGCTGTGTCGGCGTCGTAGCGACGTGGCAGGGCTCGCATGCCATCCTGGTGTTGTAGCATCCAGCGGGGCTCGCATGCCGCTGCCTCGGTGTCGCAGCAACATGGCAGGGCTTGCGTGCCGCTATGTCGGTGTCGTAGAGACGCGGCGGGGCTTGGAGGCCGCGCCAGTGTCGTAGCGACACGGCGGGGCTTGCGTGTCACCGTGTCAGTGTCGTGGCGTTGGGTTGCACGCCATGTTGGCGCTATGTCGCAGGACTCGCAGCAGCTTGGCGGCTTAAACGCGCAAGGCGGAGGCGGCGTGAGAATATCAGGCTGTTTGAGATCTAGAAGAAAAAATTGTAGTTAGTTGAGTTGAAGGATAAGAGCACTTAGCTTCTTAAGGGTTTCCTGGGCCAAAGGTGTCGACGAGCTGAACGTTGGAGATGACGGTGTTGACGTGTTGACAAGACAACAGACACGTTGATCATGACACGTTCCAGTCCGGCAACCTGCGTACCCGCGAAAACCCGCGAACCCATGACACCGGTTTCGCGCGGGTCACAAATTGTTTACCCGTACCTGCCCAAACCCTTGGGCCGTACCCGTGTGGGAAGTGGAAAGCGTGGTGGAAAGCGTGGGAGAAGCGATCAGATCGCTTGGTTGTTCGTTGTTGATCTCAAAGTCACGTGTGAAATACTTGTCGTGGGTCATGCGTTCGTTGGTTCAAGCGTGGGAATCCATTCCATTCCTGGATAACCAACCGGCTCAGTTCGAAAAAGTTTAAGACCAACTTAGTTCCCCCACCGACGCATTCCCATCTTTTTTCCACCCCTCCACACACTCTCCACTTGTCCATTCTGCGACAACCATCCCGCTCCCACACAGCTGCTGTGGCACAACACCTGCAGCCACCCCAACATGTTCTCAGTGGTACTGATCCCTAAGTCACTGCCACGTCATCACTACCGGTACGTCTGCCTTGAACAGCCCCTTGAATCATTCTGCTTACCCCCTCCATTCCGCTGACTATGGCCCTTTTACAGACTGTCGTGCACCTGCTCTAGGTCAAGACAGTGCCTGCGCTGCCACCCTGAACAGAAGATGAGTTTTAGTCCACGTCGACTTTACAGCATGCTAACATTATTGCAGGATTGCACAGTTACCCTGATACCACACCCACTGCCGCCGATACTATGGTACCATCATGGCCGCCACCCCACACGTGGCGTACTCCTATCCACACCGCTGGTGTCATCCCCATCAAGTCCTGTGCGCCCATAGCAACACTGCAGCAGCGATACCACCACGGTAAGTCGCATGTACAAATTACAGTGACCACAACTTTGTGACCACAATGGCAAATAGGCAATCCAACTCATCTTATTTGGGGGAATGGCGTCCGCGTCGATTTGCAGATCCACCAATCCGGGGGCAGGAGCATCGTCTAGCGCTGAATAGTGAGACGATAGTCACGTGACATTGCGGAAACGGGCGCAACAATAATAAAGTACCTCTTGTAGTTATCTTTGTATATTACGTTGTAGTCGTTTTTTTTGATTAATAATAAATGTAATTGCTTTTCACACACAAGTCATTGGAGAAGTATGATAAATACAAGGTCTACATCTAGTATACGTTGCATTATTTGTTGACATACATGGTATACTTAGCATTATTTTTGTTTAAATCTGCAGTATATTTGAAATTTTACGGGCCAACCTTTTAACTAACTAAATTTCCACGCACCAACTAAATTTTGTGATGGTGACACAATTTCGCAAAAGTTTTCAAAAAATTTCAAAAATTTGCAAAAATTTGCATAACCACGGTAAATTCAGAAAACCCCATTTTCCAGATGCGCAACACAGGAAAATTGCACGGAGAATTTCTGTGGGAATTGCAACAGCAGCGTTATTGGAATTGAGTGACAAAGTCGTCTTTAGGGTGGGGCTGGGGTGTGATTAGATGCTGTTCTCTCCGAGATCCCATAAATGAGTCTGGATTACTCACGACTCTGAGGGAGGAGTTTCAAGTTGACTACTGGCATGCGCACTGTCACGGCTTTGGGACAGTGGTCCCCAGGTCTTGGTCCAGTTCGTTGATCTCCTCAGAATAGAGACAAACATTATCACTTGTCCTAGGAAGAGAAAGACAATATACTGTGTGGGGTACCTGAACGCCTGAAGAGGACAATAGCTAGGCGCTGAGCGCTGATCAAGTGATCAGTTGAGCATGCTCGAGCATGACTCATTGAGTCATGACTGCACGAGACAATATCCAAGTCATCGGGTTCCCACTGCCAGTGCAGGTACACGTCCGGCAGCCGAGGATATTGCTTGACCGCTGCCACCGGCCTGGACATTAGGATATGTGCAACGTGCTGTCCAGATTTCTCGCTCTAAACTGCAGTAACTTCACTCCCTTCATACTACAAACTATGAGCACATGTTTTGGATCACGTAGAAGATTTACGACTAGTACCCCAGTATAAATATGGTTCCAAAATAAACATATAGAAGGTAGGCGGCGCCGTCACTCGCTGGTACTCACACTCACTAAGAGTTGTTGTAAGTTGTACGAGAGTCCGCTCGAATAAAGTAGATATAGAAGAGCAGCGAAAGGACCTGTGAAATAAAGACGAAGGTAGCCGGAGTCAACGTGTCGGCGGCCCGACGCCTGCCAGTGGGTGACTTCAAGTTCCCGCGTCCTATCTATCAGAACGATGCTGCGACCAACTTCCACCAACACCTCAGGCCTCAGCGGTGGCCAGTATGACGGCCTCTACAAGTGCGTTCGCTGCTGTGGCCCGATCCGACCTATTTCTACTTTTGTAATCTGTGCAGCCCTGATGGGGCGGGATCCTTGACATCGCCGCGCTCAGTCAGAGAATTTCGCGATTGATGTCGACGCCGGGGACACCTTTCTCGTGAACAATACCGTGACAGGTTTGCATGGCACCTGTGCGGCGTCTTTCCGTCCTCCCTCCGCTCTGCGTTGTTCAAGCACTCATAACAAGGACCGTTGCGGACGTGATCATTGTAATCTCGGTACGTAATGACTGCATTCTATCGAGGAGGGCCCTGCATACTTTCTTCATCACTTGACTGTACGAAGATGGCCGCACGGTCTTCAGCGATATCACATCCCGGGCTGCAACACCGATACGAGTGGGTTCTCGTTCGTCACTGGATGGGATCCTCTTCGTCCCACGAGACTCCTGTCTCTTCATTTCAACAATAGTTGACTTTATGCAGAAATTATGCTCCACATGTCACTGGTATTGGTACATCAAACTTTGTGGAACTGTAGCACAGACCTGGTAAATGAGTAGTACTAGTAGGTGGCGCATAAAGGGTCGGGGATGAGATTGACATTCCCGGAGCCTCTGAAATCCTGAATAACAACGATACGACAGTCCCACCTGGAAGCTTCGTACATGCCACAAGCTGACTAGAGATGTCGAGGTCACAGGCGAGTAACAATTGCTCGAGCCGCGCGAAATCTTGGCGAAACCCACTGACGAGCGTAAGCACAAACGCCCATTCCAACACCTCGAATTTCAGGGAATCCGAAGACCTAAAGAGGCCAGGCGACATATGTGAACATGGGATAGACCACCAATTCGAGTCGCAACGAAACTCGCTCCTCATCTACTGCACTTCATACTGCGTGCAAGTTCTCCAGGATTGTTAGACTGTCCTCTGCATTTCCCTCGCGGGGCGATGCCACGGTTTCGCGGGATGTTTTGGAATGTCATCGACGTTGTAGTGACGTCGGGTGGTGATGGCCTTGGGAATTCTCACCGCTCCTGACGGATGTGTGAAATATTGTGGCCTTCGAGCCAGCGTAAATGGCGCGAGAGCTGGCACTGGTACCGTCAGCGTCCACGGCTTCGAATTTAGAACCTGAACAAATGGAGTCGTTTATTGTATCAGACCTCCTCGTACTTAGAGTACATACACAGCACATACACAATCTGCTCAAGAATCTGACAAATAAACACAACGCACACAATAACAACCAATGGCGAGTCTAGTAGTCCGACGACGTTGTCTCCAGTATCGCATCATAGTCAAGGCCAAGGGAGCGAAGTAGTAACCGTAATATCTCCAACCCATCTGGATCGTCCCACTTGCACTCCACGAGCGCGAACTTGAGAACCGAGTCATCTCTAGACCCGCAGCGCAGTAAAAATATCAAGAGTGCCTTCGTAGCGTCCTCCACAGGGTTTGCGTCCGCGGATTTCTGATGGCGCTCGGACAGTAAGGCCAGCACGTCCTCCCTTAGGTCCGAATAATCTGCCCCGGAAGGGAGCGCAGAGGTATAGTGGATCCATTTCCACAAGGTCCGTGTACTGAACTCGCATCGGTCTACGATTACCCGTTGCAGGCTACTGGGGAGGACGTCGGCATGGGGATCTTTCTCATTGAGGGAGATAGCTTTCGATGCGCTGGCCAGGAGTTCTGTCACACCTTCTCCGAAACGCAACGTCCTCAGGGAAGGGAAGCCCGAAAACAGGGCTCGCCAACAGAGCTGCGGGAATTTAGGAACAATGGTGATGTTGAGCCCCATCTCACAGTCAATCAACAGCTCCTGAACGGACGACCCTCCCAAAGGAGCGCAGAACTGCTGAAGATAACGGAAAGACGAGGCGTTGTAATCTGCTGCAGGGTTCCACGGCATTTGGTAACTGGGTCCGGGGTAGCGGATCTCGAGGCTGTATAAATCATCCAGGGGTGGCCACGGAGATGGGGGGAGTCCTTGTTCTGGTGGTGTAGCCCAGATACGCACTCTGGTACCATGGTGCTCATGTCTGAAGTGGATCCCATGAGGAGGATCGGGGACAGCTGCGATAGTCGCGCACATCAATGAAGAAAATCTCCTCCATAGACGGTGATCGAACCGATACCCGTCGAGAGTGAGTTTGAAATGCCTGCGGAGGCTCGCCGGCGCTGAGAGGCAACTAAGGAAAGGTACGAGTAATTCAAGGCAAGTGTCCACAAATACCAGGAGTTTCAGATTATTAAGATGGAGGGGTTCGCTTGTGGAGGAAAGGAAGAAATATTGTCGTGCAGGACGAATTGTCAGAACCTCGAGTTGAGGCATCTGACGGAGTGCGGTGAATAAATGTCTTGCGTTAAACGAGTGTGATACGGTAAACTCGGAGAGGGTCCCAAGCATCCACGACGGGAAAATGACGTGTAGACCATGGCGGGAGTGAAGACTGCGCAACTGAGGCGCTCCACCCCCAAGGAAAGTATCTGGGAGGATGAGATGAGATTCTTCAGGTCCGTTTCCATGATCATAACGTGAAAAATTCAATAGCCCGCCCGATAGATGGATGCTGAGCGAAGCAAGAGGACCTCGTCTGTCAAGGGACATTAGAGCTTGAATCACGTCCGTGGCCTTGCCACAGAGGTGAAGGCTCTCAATGTATAGTGTATGAGAGAGGATTTCATCGACGGTAATACTGGGCGGCTTCATCAAAGCCTGTCTCGGGGGACGTCGCTTCGCACCTCCGGGGCGAATCTCAAGTGGTTTTTTGAGAGGGGACCAAGGGGCGACATCGATACAGATTTGTGTCGGCGCATACGAGGATCTCTGCAAAAACGCGATTATCCACTTTGGTGACAGGTCCAGAGTGATGGTAGTCCAGAGCTCCTTGAGACCCAGTGCAACGTATCGCCAACGCCGGCAGACTTGCGTGATAGAAATCCAGCTTGGGGGATGTAGATGTGACGCAGTGGTACCGAATAATTCTACTCGCAAACCGGAAATTTGTACACTCCGCACGAAAATGACGTGGAGAATCTCTGTGGGAAGAGCAACAGCAGGGTTGTCGGAATTAAGTGACATAGTCACCGTGCTGCAGTGTGATTAGGCGCTGTTGCCCCGACAGAATGAACTTTGGTTACTCACAAGAGAGAACTTTGACTCGGACCACCACCGGCACGGTCACGACCAAGGGCACTGCTTTGGGATATTGGCGTCCAGGTCTTGGTCCAGAGCGTCGACTTCTTCAGATTTGAGACGATCTTCATCGTTGTTTCAGTAAGAGAAAGACGATATATACTGTGGGTATCTGAAGAGCCTGAGATACCCAGCTAGAGCGCTAATCAAATGATCAGTTGAGTAACTGATGATGCTCGAGCATGACCCGTGACTGCACGAGATAAGGTCGATAATCGGGCTCCGAGGTCGACGCCCCGGCGGCCGAACATATTGTTTGGTGGTTGCCATTGGCCTGGACATGAGGCAATCACATTCTCAGGAATCAGGATAGTATGTGCCGCATAATGTGCGTACATCGGAGTCGCGTGCTGTCCCACTGGCAATTGTGGCAATTTCTCAGGCTCGCTCTAAACTGTAGGAACTTCGCGCCTTCAAGATCGTTGGCGGGCGATCCCGCTCGAAGGAGGGATGCGGGTATGCCATGTTTCATAAAACGAATGCCCAGTCTGTCCAGATGCGGGATCGCAAGCACCCGGCGTTCCGAACAGCGGCACTACAAGAAATTTAAAGTGTCTATGGCGAGAATGGGCTCTTGGCGCAGCGCGTCCAGAAGTTCTGGAACTCGAAGACTTGAAGCGTGGCACGCCGCCAGTAACGGAACTTGTCAACTTACGAAGAAGCTAATTGGGGGGTTTGGTGGCGCAGGAAGAGATCGGGCGATCTTGTAGCAGATTCTTAAGAAGACAACTGCAATTACTTTAAGACTAACTGACTAGTATGTCTAACCAGGACGTAAGCGTGACTTCCCGAGATGATCTGCCGAAGTCATAGTCTGGGATGGATCCAAAACCACTATCTACGAAGTAGTCCAAAGTCTTGGTGCTGTCTGTCTGAACAAAATCAAAATTTACGCTATGTGCATGAGTGAGTGCCATGCGGCGAGGCCAATGAGAAGTTGCGCTCGTTTGCCCTCCAAGGGTCATTTGTTCTTCTAAATCGCATAGCTCGCGCTCGAGACTTCCGTCACTTTCCTACTCCCCCATGATTTCGTCGTGCGAACCCGGTCTGGTTGCTGTATATCCTGGGATAGTATCAGAGTCTGAAGCCAAAGGGGCCTACGAAGGAATGAGCAAGAAAGCGGCAGTCATAACTAAGATGAAAAAATACCAAAGTAGGAAGGACGTGGTCAGGTTCAGTCGGCGCAGAATCTGAGGGTAGACCTGAATGTGCGGAGGCTGGGGTGGTATCGTCGGTGAAAATTGGAACAGACAAGAATGGCGTGTCCAGGAGGGTGGGAGGAGGGACGGCTATTGCTTCCTCGTTCTGCTGCGGGGTAACGGTACCACTAGAGTGGGAAGTCGAAGACAGCGGAAGGCTTGGCATTGCAGTTGTCCGTGCTAAGCTGGTACGGGAGATAGAGTCGGCGGTGGTATCCGTGTAGCTGCCGTTCCGTATAACAAGGGTAGGGGTTGGACCCGATGGAGTGACGAGGGAGTGAGAGCTTTCATCGTTAACAGGAGTCATCTGAGCGGCAGGACGGGAGCCTGAGGGTGCGGTGACAGAGACATGGTGCTGGGGCACAGCAGGCGTATGGTCAAGTGATGGTTCGTTCGTAGGGTGAAGATTGACGGGATCTGTGCTTGGGGTAGGTGATGGTAGCGCACCGATATTGGTAGGAGTGTCAAAGTCTAGAATTGTACCACCGTCCAAAATCGTCGGGTAAGTCACCTTGGTGTGGGCCCGGGCCGGTAATCCCGTTGTGCGAACATCGATGGACGCCGAACCAGGATGATGGCCAGCGATAGTGCATAGAGGATACGATGATGGCTCCCGCGGAACACGGTCGTCATCGGCGGTAGAAGCGGAAGATGCAATCGGTGCAGAAGTGGTGCCTTGATGCAATGTGATGTAGATATGGCGGATTCTGGAAAGAATATCGGCCACATCGACACGATACTCCTCACTAGTCTGCAATTTCAGAACGAGTTCGTTCCAAAGGATACAAAAGTTGTGCCGCAGTTCGGGTAAAGTGCCTTGCACGTCGAAATTGGAAACCGATTCGAGGGTCTTGGTCGTGTGATCGATAAGCCAAAACTCATTTGAATGGAAATCGATAGCTCGCCGAATAACGCAGTTCAAATTGGCAAGTGATGCACTGTCCCCATGCGCAAGATAATCTTGGAGGACAGATTCAGAGACCCCCAAGTGGCTACTAGCGAGTTCGCACCAGTTATGGCCGTAGGTTTGTACCCTGGCCAATATGATAGAAATCATGCATTGTGAGTAGTTAAGATCAACGGAGTCATTGTAAGTGGCCGCCTTCAGAATGAATCCAGAATCAATGGAGCACAAAAATTCATCCCAGTCGAAGAAAGCGTTCACCAGGTGGAAGAAATGGACTGGGAAGGACGCGACATCCATTGCCTTCCTGCAAATGGCAATCCTCCGCCGTTTAGTTGAGTCAGAGAGTGTATAAGAGGACAGAGTCCGGTTCACCAATTCGAGCAAAGTATTCGCCGGTGTCCAGCCAGTCCTAAACGCATTCTGGGGATCCTTGATGGCCGTGGACTTGAAGAAGCCAGGGATACCTGCGAAGAACTGCTCCAAATCATGGTCTTCATCCAAAGAAGCGACCATCCATTTGAACGAGCGACCGTCTATCTCCGATGACGCTTCAGGGCCGCGTCCTCAGCGGTCCCCCCTATTCCACAAATGAGCCAGCCCCAAAATCGAAGCTCCAAATCGTCGAGTTTGAGGCGATAATGAAGCATGACAGGGCCAAAACACCCGATAACGAGTGAGCTGAGTAATTTGGTAATCACGTATAGGGTACCAGAGACGAGGAACCAAGCAGACAACGATAATGGTGCATAGTAGGGACTGTCACGCCGAAAGAGCGGCATCAATGTGACAACCAGATACGTTGCCGCACAAAGGCCGACCCACCAAGTCACGACCCTGAAGACGGTGTGGTTGATGTTGAATAAGAATATGAGGAGGCCGGCGAAGAAGAGGAAAAGGGAAAGATGCAGGAGTGTGGGTAATGCTTCGACTGCCCAGGGGAGGTGTAGATTCTCGACGCCTTCAGCAAAGAACGCGCGGATACGTGCTCGCTTGTGGGGATTATGCCACGTTTGGGTGATCTTGATGTATCGACGTGCCCACTGTTGCAGCAATGTGGCGAGAAGACCGCATGTAAGACTGATGGCCAGGCTCAAAAACCAGAGGGTATTGACCCAGACGGCGTACGTAGGTGGAGAGAACGCAGGTGGAATAGACGGCGTAGAAGGAATAGCGGGGTTAGATCTGTTTGGGTCGGAGAGGAGTTGATAGATATTCTGAAGATAGAATGCAGACGTGTCTTGAGAGTTCGGTCGGAGGTCCTGAATTGATATCGCAACTAATGCCGCAACAGAGGCTGAGAATAGACCGGTCTAGGATGCCAATATTAGCACGTGTAGCTCGATGAACAGCACCTCGGACTCACGAAGACGAGGATTCCGTCGGCATCTGCTTTCCAACTCTCAGCCATTTTCTTATCCTCTTCCTCTGCCAACGCTAAATACATGTTGAAGAGAGGCCCTGACCCATCGGTAAAGTTCGACTCTTCTCGTAGTGGTTGATTCTTTGGCGCCGACTGAGACGGGAAGCCTGCGTGTATGAATTAAAACATGAGGCCATGGTTCTATGGTTTAAGTCTGACGGTGTACCTATGCCAATCTCCGCCTCTGCTACGTCTCCCAAATTGATGACTTCATGAGGCTGAGACATTATAAGGGATGACGATGGAGCGTAGATGATGTCGACGGCAGGTCGCACCGGTCGAACGGATTTCCGGATTCCGGATTCGGTGTTCCCACCCACGCCGCCATCCATCACGTCTATCACGTCATTCGGTCCCTGCAATTGCGACATTCCTGCTCACGGTCACAGTTACTGATTATTCGATGACTGATCGCGATTACAATGCACGTCTTTCGACTCTCAACTCATGCTGCGACATAAACTCTCTCCCAGCAATTTCCGTGCACTCGCGACTCCCGTAGCTCGCCCCCATCGCTTCTCGTCTACCTCCAGCGCTCTCAACCCTAAGCCAGCGCTCCAACCCAACGTTCCGACCTCATCCGGCCGTCCCCCACCTTCGTTCCCATGCGTCGCCCAGCACGCAGCACGAGAAAAGATCATCCAGTCGCTCCGCGCGTCCTCCTCATCTACATGGAACCCTTCTTCTTCTGGCCCAGAGCCGCCGTACGGGCGGCCCTCCCCGTCCTCCTACAAGACGTACTATCACACACAACCGCTCCCACTGACCTACGCCGCGCCGCTTCCGGAGTTTGACATCGCGTACGAGACCTGGGGGACGCTGTCGCCCGCGCGCGACAACGCGATCCTGCTGCACACGGGGCTGTCCGGGTCGTCGCACGCCGCGTCGACGCGCGAGAATCCCGCACCCGGCTGGTGGGAGAAGTTCATCGGGCCGGGGCGCGCGCTGGACACGGACCAGTTCTTCGTCATCTGCACGAACGTGCTCGGCGGGTGCTACGGCTCGACGGGGCCCTCGTCGGTCGATCCCGCGACGGGCGAGCCGTACGCGACTACGTTCCCCGTGATCAGCATCTTCGATATGGTCCGCGCGCAGTTTGCCCTACTGGACCATCTCGGCATCGAGAAGCTCTATGCGAGCGTCGGATCTTCCATGGGTGCCATGCAGAGTCTTGCCGCCGGCTGGATGTTCCCGAAGCGCGTCGGGAAGGTCGTCAGCATCAGTGGCACCGCTCGCAGCAGCCCATCGAGCGTCGCAGTGCGGTACGCACAGCGCAGTGGTACGTCCTATTTAAAAACATTTCCTATCCGATCGTTCGTTATCTCCGCACTGGTAGTCCTTATGGCCGATCCAAATTGGAACAACGGATTCTATTATGATGGCTTACCGCCACATACGGGCCTTAAACTCGCGCGTCGTAAGCGATAATATCTTTTCTGTATGTCACCTTGGTGCCTATGAGCTTCCCATTCAGAAATCGCAACAATAACCTACCGCTCGGGTCCAGAATGGGACATCCGCTTTGGTCGGAAACTGCGGGAAACGTCGTCTGAGGCAGTGGGAACGCGTACCCCCGCATTATGTCCTGACTTTCTCATTGAGACCTATCTCGACCACCAGGCATGCTCCTCGTCTTCCTTCACAGGAGCTTCCCTCTAACTGCGAAACAGGGAGAACAGTTCTGTCTCACTTATGATGCGAACTCCTTGATTTATATCTCCAAGGCAATGGATCTGTTCGACATGACAGAGCCTTCCCTCGCAGAGCTCGGCCTATCACCAATCACCCCTGCACCACCGGCAACTAGCGCCACCGGACCTGTACGCGCGCACCCGCCGCCCCCCAATCCTCCGCCGCACCTTCCCGCGCTCGCTGAGGGATTACGTCCCCTCGCGCACACGCCGGTTCTCATCCTTGGCGTACAGTCCGACATATTGTTCCCTGTAGACCAGCAACGTGAACTGGCGGACGCACTGCGGATGACCGGCAACTCGCGCGTGAGCTACTACGAACTCGGCGGCGTCTGGGGCCACGATACTTTCCTATTAGATGTACAGAACGTCGGCGGTGCCATTAGAGGGTTCCTTCTTTAGCCCGAGATTTGCCGGAGCATGAGAGCTGTACATATTTGGGCGCGGCTTGTGCCGACAGCACCGACGCTATGATTTAAGTTATTTCGTTGGATTCGACTTCGATTTGATGAAACAGCTGCGGCGTTACTGTAACATTAGTGATTTGGGTCGGGGGTCGGTTATGTATAGCCCGTATTAGGATCCGTATTGTGATAGGATCTTCGCTGTTACCGTTTGGCGAGACATCCCGGGGTCCATTTGACCTTTCCCTCAGTGTCCAGGCTCTTTAACGAGAACAATACCAGTGCGATTGCGGGGAAGCACAGGATGCCGATATTTGTTGGGCGCAAACTACTCGTGCACATACACGTGGAGAGGGAGTGTAACTTACTGCTACCGTTCAAATTCACGACGTCACGGACTTTGCTAAGCAAGTGATACGGCATCGACATCAGCGCAGGATGTACGAATCCAAAAGTAGGTTATGTGGCCAACCATACGGGGTGGTGTGTGTCAACGTCCAAAGATCGACAACGGTGGTAAAGACATGTCCCAGCAATCACTTAAGTGAGTTCAGAAGATGAGCGGAAATGGGCGTACATGCTGCAGCCGCATAAAGAGTCCTGGTTCACAAAAAGAGCTACAATAGAAATGAAGCAGTGTAGGTGGCGGAATACGGTACAGTACAACTGCGTGAGTACGCAAATGCAGATGTTGCGGTGATGTCGCAGTGACGAACTTGGTACCGACATTGTCGGTTGTGGACTAGTATTGTATTACGTAATATGGGCGCGTAACGGTGACTAAAGGCCAAACTAGGCCAAATAGGAAACAAACAAAGGCCTCCGCGAGGCAGCCTCCGGTTTCCGCTAGCTTGGCTTGGACTCTCCGTTCCCACTTCCATTCTCATCCATACGATTAACCAACTCAGGTTTTTTACCGCCGACCTTTTTTTTTGTTCTTTCCTTTTTTCTGCATTACCTTCTTCCCTCTCCTGATTGCCTCCGCGGCTTTGCACGGCCATCAATGTGTACCTATGTGCTTTGCATGCGAGATTTCACTCAAACGAGTCACTCGTGCTCCCGTTTTGGTTTTCCCGTTCATTCGACATGGGCGCCTCCAAGAATCTAGCCTACCGCAATAGCGCCCTCGCCGTAAATGAAACGCATTGCCGGGTTCTCTCCCTCGTTATTGCACGCACGCACGTTCGGAAATTGTGCTCTTCTCTCCCCTGGGAAATCGACATGCCCCAAACGGTGCTCCTGCAGCGTTCACCCAAAGTCGGGCACTATCCGCCGGCCTCCTGGCAACCTCGGTAGGCTTTTGGGAAACGATCGGGTTTCGCAAATCTCGAAACGGACAGCAGAGGCCTCTCCATTCTCCGGACTCCGGGCCAGTCGTTGCTGCTGCGCCGCACCTCGTGAGAACAAGCTCTAAGACGGATCATATTTCGCGGAGCTTACCTGATGCCATCTACCAACTCCAACAACCGTTCTTTCGATATAAATTCAAGCCTCAAACCGAACTCAACTTGCCATCCCTACACCGCTTGCTTGCGACCCGCTTGTCTTATTTTTCTTCTTCGTGTATTCGACTTCTCCTCGATCCTCCACCCTCCTCCAGCTACTGTCCACGCACTCCACTCTCGCGCACACAAAACCCATGTCGTTACTCGTGAAAATCCCCCTGCTAGTAGCCGCAACTGTCGGCGCATGGTATGCGCTCACTCCACCTCAACCCCCACCCGGCGCCCAAGAGCGCGTCAAATCTGCGGGCGTAGAGCGCTCATTTGGCAGTGTCGTCCGCCTACATGCCCTTGTCTGGAAGGTACGTCCCACACTTCTCCAGCCTCGACGACCCACTTACCCACACTCCTCCGTGCTAGTGTTCTGTCATCGCGAGTCTCCTAGCAGAGCTCGTCGCCTGTGTATTCCTCGAGACCTACTCGCATCACCACCACCAACTTCCCTTCTCTTTCCTCCGCATATCGAAGCACCTCCCGCTATCACCGCACACATCAGCACTGCCCGCGACGTTCGTGCTGGGATGCCTGTCGACGGCCGCGAGCGGCGCGCTGCGTTTGGCATGCTACAAGACGCTTGGCTCGCTCTTCACGTTCGAGCTCACCCTGCGCGAGGACCACCGGCTCGTGACGAGCGGGCCGTACGCATTCGTGCGCCATCCGAGCTACAGCGGCGTCGTGCTCGGCGTCGTCGGCACGCTCCTCGTGCATTTCGGCCCCGGCTCGTGGTGGGCCCGGACGGGCTGGATGGGCACGTTCGCGGGGCAGGTGTATGCGCTGTGCTGGTGCGCGATGGAGGCGTACGTGCTCTCGAGCATCTTGTGCCGCACACCGACGGAAGACTCGTTTCTGAGGAAGCAGTTTGGGGCTGAGTGGGACGCGTGGGCGGCGAGGGTACAGTACAGGGTAATCCCTTACGTGTTTTGATCATCATCATCTACAGACGACGACGGTGCAGGCTTGACGAGGCGATTGTTTTGTCATATCATATCATGTTATGTTATATGTCATGTCATGTTACGAAGGACTCGTTGTTTAGACATAATTTGATCGTTCCACTACAGTGTGTAGGGACTTGACGAGCATATAAGTATGGGTATGAGCACGGTTTCGGCAAATCACGCAAACTCGGTGAGGCTGGCAGCTACCCAGTGGACTGGAACGAGGGCGTTGCGCGACTCTCGTATTGTGTGATCGATAGCGGTACACGACCGGCAACAGTAGAAACGAGCGCTCGCCGGCGAACAGTGCAAGTGTACCGCATACAGTACAGCTTACAACGGGGGCAGTCATTCTTACATTCAGTTCTGCGAAGGTGTGAAACGGGGGTCCGTGATGCCGTGAAATTTCCAGAAGAGCCGGTTTAATTTTCCATGACGTTAATTTCGTTGCATCGAAGGTTGTCAACCAAGTGGGTCAGCAGAGCGGCTAAGAGATGGTAAACACCCTCGCCGCGATGATCGCAGGATTATGGGCGATATTCCGGAGATCGTGCACGAAAGGACAGTCGTGATGCATGATGCGTCCCCGCAGCCACGACAGCGTCAGGGTCTTACTGTAGGTGGAGATAGCGCAAAGGAAAAGGGTACCGGGCCACCGGATTGGGCATGAAGGAGCTGGCGCCAATCTCCCCGATCTCGAGCGCACGGCTTGCGGGGGGGCACGCCGCGTTCGAGAAGTGACCCCCACAGCACGCTAAGACCAGTCTGGCAAGGGCCCCTAATCCAAGAACCAGAGGGCAAGGCGGCCAATTTACACGTCAGAACAACGCTGTGGCGGTTACCGTAACTTAGCCGCAACAGCAAATGCAACGTTTTGAAGTCACGCCACGACGGAGCATCATATACATGGCAGGTGACTGTCCCAATTCCGCGAGCTTTTCCTAAAACAAACACTCTCGCTTGTTGACGTGTATGCCAGCAGTAGCGCTGCTGGAGGGCCTACGTAAGAAAGGAAAACACTGGACGGGTCGGTCAATGGCGTGTCTGCTCATTGAAGTGGAAGGAGCTCCAATCGCAATTTAGGACCGGATACAGATTAGGGCAGGCCAATCCCGAGGCGCTTGCCTGGCCCCGCGGAGCCTGCCGCGGGTTTGCGGATTGCCGCGCGTGGGAAGCGAGGCGGATTTGTACGTGTTCGGTCAGAGTGCGATTCTTGGGCCAAGACCCCTAATGCGACCTCTCCAACATATCTTTTGATTCTGCAAATGTCGTTCTTACACCTCCTAAGGTCCGCACACCGCGTCCTTCTGTCTCTTCTTCCTCACTAATCTTCGGGGGAGTTCAGTTATGTGGCTGCAGTTGCGGCATTCTTGTTCATCACTCTTTCGCTAGGTGCGTCGTGCCAACACCTGTCTGCGTGGCGGTTGACTGCATCTGCCACGCAACAGCCAGCGGTCTGCTCTGGCTTTCAGAGCTGATCGAAGAGCACTCCAAGCTTGCCAAGGTGCTTGGAAAGAGAGGCATCTACGTACGTGGTGTCTCATTCGGCCTCAGTTGTCATGTCACCACCCGGAATTTTAACATAAAGAATAGGTCATAATTTCGATACACGTCTTGCTCGCATTCACAGACGCTCTTCCGCTCCACAAGATCGCGTTCTCCATACTCTGCCACGTCGTGTATCTCCAGAACTTCTCGCATACATGGCCCGTCATTTCCCTTACCTCACCATCCTTCGTCGCCTCTTGCGTCCTCGTCGTCGCTGACCATTTCATATGGTTCTTCTATTTCGCACGCCGCACACACGAGGCGCGTCAAGCGGCGCACAAGGCATATCGCGGCGGGCCCGTGGTAAGACTACCCACCTTCGGCGACATGGCCACCTTCTTCGGGCTCTGCGTCTGGCTCACCCCGCTATTCCTCTTCCTGAGCCTGAGCGCGAACGACAACACGCTTCCCACATCCGGTGAGCCTCCTCTCCCCTACTCCCCCAAAGCTCACACCCAAAGCAAACCCCCCAGGTTCCATGGATGCAGTCAGCTCCCCTTCCGCCGCCTCCTTCCCAACTTCAGTAGCGCAGCGCTCACCTCCCGCTCGCTCATCGCTCTTCCGGCTGATGTTCGGCTTCTTGCCCGGACTGCGCCGTGCGTCGTCCCGCACCGCTGAGGGCCTCATCGCCCCGCCGTCGCCTGGCATCCCCCCACAATCGCCCTCGCACCACAGCTTCCCTCCGCGCACCCCGACACGGGTGATGTCCCACGGCGAAGTCCGCGAGCCTCTCAGCGCGGGATTGATGCCCGACTTTTCGCTGAACCGCCCTCCTCCAAAGAGGACGGCGTCCGGCTCCACCGCGTTTTCCCCAATCGTCCGAAGACGAGGATCGGACAAATAGACTTTTTTTTTTTTTTTTTCTATTTTTTTATTGCCCTTTGCCGCTCGTACAAAGCGGTCCTTTGTTTTCGGGTACACTGTACCCATCATAAAATATATGGCGTTTCTAATCCGTTCCCTGTGGCGTTTCTGTTGGGAGGGTGCCTTGCGGCTGCATTGCGGTCCGGAAGAAGTTCTTTGACTGGTCATGACGTCAGCCTATGGGACGCCGTCTGACGATCTCACATGAGGCCAAGCCGTCGACCAGGGCTGGGTGTGTGAAAAGCTGATCGATGATGGCGCCACCCAAAATGTGAGGGAGTACCGAAATGGATACTGCCGATTGTTCTTGCAAAATGACGGTCAAGATCACTCACTTTGAGGTCCACGGTGCGGTCTTGTCCTTGCGCAGAGGCGCAGCGAGGGAAGGTTGACTCGCCCGAGCAGACGTCAGGTTCCCGACCTCCTTGACAGGCGATGGGTCCGATGCGATGTTCGTCCCTTTGGCGTATTTGGGTCGATGTGCCTCCCGCTTACAGTGAGTGGGACCTAGGAACGCCGACTGCGACTACTCCGCTGCGTACGTGTCGCTCTACACGAATGCAAACCTCGTCGGACATGGCATGACTTTTACGATCGGGCGTGGGAACGATATTGTGAGTGTTGCGAGGAGGCCCTGTGGGGCGCCCTGCGGAAAGAAGCGAACGCACTTATATGGTACTTTCTGTTGTTGTTTTTTTTCTTTTTGCATTTCTAGGTTTGTCAGGCGATCAAGGCGGTCGCTGATCGAGTCGTGAACAAAGAGATCGAGTCGCTGTTCGCCGATATGGGCAAGACTTGGGATCACCTCGTCGCTGACTCGCAGCTTCGGTGGTACGCTTTTGTTCCTTGAGTATTTCACTCTGTGGCGTACACGCCGAAATTGCATTGCATTTATTAGGATCGGTCCAGAAAAGGGCGTTATTCATATCGCAACAGGCGCCGTGGACAATGCCCTGTGGGATCTGTATGCAAGGGCCCGTGGGAAGCCTCTCTGGAAGCTCCTCGTCGACATGAGTCCCGTAAGCCAGCCTCGCACAAACGGCACGAGATCTTACCCCAGACACGCTTACCTTTCCCGCAGGAAGAGCTCGTCAAGTCGGCCACGTTCCGCTATATCACTGACGCAATTACACCCGATGAGGCACTTACGATCCTAAAGGCTAAAGAGGCGACAAAGAATGAACGTGAGGCCATTGTGCGCAATCAAGGGTAAGAATATATGGGCGCACAGCCAAGCGGAAAAGACCGGTGCTCACATTACTTGTCGTACCACGGACCAGATACCCCGCCTACGTGACGTCTGCAGGCTGGCTAGGTCTCTCGCTCTCTCTTTCGATGGTCACCTCGCCCCCTGTGGCGCCCCGATCTCCCTGACCTGACGCCCCCCTTCATTTTTCCCACAGGCTATTCCGACGAGAAGGTTGCGCGGCTGACGCGAGAGGCCGTGCAGGCCGGCTTCAATCACTTCAAGATGAAAGTGGGCGCGGACCGCGCGGACGACCTGCGCCGCGGCAGGCTCATCCGTTCGATCATCGACGACCCGCAGTACCTCCCGGACGGACACGCGCCGCGCCACGCAGGCAGTCCGGCGCTCGCCGGGAAGAACGCGGGGCCCACCGGGGCCGTGCTCATGATCGACGCGAACCAGGTATGGGACGTGCAGGCGGCGATCGACTATGTTTCGTCGCTGGAGGAGATCAGGCCCTGGTGCGCTCACACGCCAGGTCTAAAGTTTAGTGCGCGCGTATACACTTGTAACTTAGGTTCATCGAGGAGCCTACGGCGCCGGACGATATATTAGGGCACGCCGCGATCCGGCGCGCGCTCAAGGCACACGGAATCGGCGTCGCGACGGGCGAGCACGCACATAACCGGATGGTGTTCAAGCAGCTGCTCCAGGCAGAGGCGATAGACGTCTGCCAGATCGACTCTTGTCGTCTCGCGGGCGTCAGCGAGGTGCTCAGCGTGCTCTTCATGGCGGCAAAGTGGGTCGATGATGGGCCGTGGGCGCCTCCTAGTAGGTTCGGAGCGTGCGACTGACGTCCGTCTGTTGGCTCATAGGTTTGGGGTGCCGGTCTGCCCACACGCAGGTGGTGTGGGACTTTGTGAATATGTGATACACTTGAGGCGCGTGATTTTTTCTTTTCAAAGTGCGGAGACGCTGATGCTGCTTGGCGGCTATCTGGAAGCTTGATCGATTATATTGCTGTCTCTGGTACCATGGAGCGCAATGTGCTTGAATATGTGGATCACTTGCACGAACATTTCCTTTATCCGTGTTCCGTCAACCAGAAAGGAAGATACAATGTCCCAAGTAACCCCGTTGAGGGATATAGGTGCGTTTCTACATTGGTACTGCGAAAACTTAGTCACGATACATTCTACCTGTAGTATTGAGATACACAAGTCGAGCATCGCGGAGTACGAGTGGCCTAACGGGTCATATTGGGGAAAGACTAAGGCAGAATAGTTAAATGTAGTGGAACGAGTTTGAATTAAAGTTATGTTGAAGTCTTGTACACCACTGTCACAGACCGTGGTTAGAGACTGCGGCGAGGACGGTCCGCCCTCCCGGTCATAGTGGACCACGTGCTACACTAGTAAGTTACTCGTTCGGTGTTCGTTGCAAGACGCGATGAGGGCGACTTTCCGGAAACTCTACAGTACTGCCCTGAACATACCCGTCGGTAAGAATGTGCGCTCCTCCTTTCCCATAGCATATATGCGCTTTATCAACAATGGCTCGGGCGATATGACCATATAGCCTGCGATATCCTATAGCGCCCACTACGCTCCCTTTGCGCCACATGTTTCTAGGCGACTGGTAGAATCTCGTGAGGAGTGGGTACTTCCTCCAAAAAAAACAATTCGTGGGGTCTAAAGTGCCCTTTTCAGGATTGCCGTGACGAATCCCGCGACTGGTTTGCACATCTGCACGTGAGTTAAACGACTACCCGCTCAAGGGCGCTTACTCACGAGTTCACTGCGCAGCGTCGATACTGCCAGCCCCGAGGACGTCCAACACGCCGTTGCCGATGCCCACGCCGCCTTCGAGTCTGGCGTGTGGTCGCGTGCACCTGCCATCCATCGATCAAAAGTCCTGACGCGCCTCGCTCGGGCGCTGGAGGAGCGCGTCCCGGCATTTGCGGAGCTCGAGACGCTGCAGACGGGACGCGCCATACGAGAGATGTGCGCGCAGCTCGGCCGTCTCCCCGAGTGGTTGTGCGTCCGTCTTTCTTCTGCCTTTCTGGTGCGTGTTGATCACCTCCCGGGCGCTCTGTCTAGCGAATACTACGCTGCACTGTTGAGGACGCACCAGTCGTTCGTTGCGCCGACGCAGGGAAAGCTGCTCAATTATGTGCAGCGCGTTCCGTTGGGTGTCGTCGCGCAGATTACGGTGGGTCGTTCCAGTGACAGATGCCGGTTAGCGCCTTAGAATGCTTATCCGATGCTAGCCATTTAACCACCCGCTGCTCATCGCTATCAAGAAGATCGCCCCGGCACTGGCTGCGGGGAATAGCGTCATTGTGAAGCCCTCAGAGGTAACGTCTTCCAGGTGGTTGAGAGACTTTGTTGTGTCTTACTCCCCGCGCAGCTGGCGCCTATATCTGTGTTGGAGTTCGCGAAAATGGCCCTCGATGCTGGGGGTATGTTTTCTTTAGGACCATTTGATTGTCCCGACTGAGCGTGTACCCGAGTTCCCAGTGGTGTCCTTTCTGTACTTCCTGGGCCTGGAGTTTCAACTGGGAAGGAATTGGTCTCGCATCCCCTCGTACGGAAAGTGGACATTACGGTGACTGATATAATAATACCTGTTATCTAGCACGCTTTTTGAAGGCTTACACAGGCAGGTACTGCTACAGGACGTGCTCTGGGAAGCATCGTTGGTGGCAATTTAGCAGCCTTTACTGCTGAGCTTGGCGGGAAGGTAAGTCAACGAGAGGGACTCGCAGGCCACATTGTTTTAATCGATGATTTTTCAGGCTCCGATCATAGTCTTTGATGACGCCGACATTTCTTCAGCCGTCAACGGGGCAGCTTTCGCTTCCTTCGTGGCTTCTGGACAGACATGTGTCTCCGGAACTCGCTTGCTTGTACAGTCTGGGGTCTACAACGCATTTGTCTCCCAATTTTTGGAGAAAGTGAAGGGTACTTACAAGGCGGATGGGCGACCGTGCGTGAGCGGAGCTCAATCATCCTTGGAAAGACGACCTGACCCACGAGCAGCTATGAATCCTCAGAGCACGATGGGTTCCGTGATTTCGACACACCACCTGCAGCGAATACATAGTATGGTCGAGACGCGCAATTCGGGCACGATCCTCACGGGTGGCGAGCCGCTCAAGGACCGTTCATCTCTCGACAGATTTAACTTTTCCCGGGGAAGTTTCTATCCACCAACAGTGATCACGGACGTTTCCCTGGAAGATGCTCTATGGAAAGAAGAAGTTTTCGGACCAGTCGTCGTGCTTAAAAAGTTCGAGGTGCGCGACAAGATCTCGTTTACGTCCACCATAGCCTCATCTCTTGTATTCAGACCGAGAGCGAGGGCGTGGAGCTCGCCAATAACTCGCGATACGGGCTCGGGGCTGGCATATGGACACAAAACGTATCGCGTGCGCACCAAGTGGCAGCTCAATTGCAGTCCGGCCTGGTATGGGTAAACACACATCATCGGAACGACCCGAGCTCGCCGTGGGGCGGCATGAAAGAAAGCGGGATCGGGCGCGAAAACGGGATTGAGGCCTTTGAAGCGTGTAAGTTCGTCAATGACCCACCACGAGGTTTCGATCTTCGGTTTTGGGGGCTCACTTTCACGCAGACTCGCAGAGCAAGTCGACTATTGTGAACACCGCCCCAGTCGAGGAGACACTTGAGCTCGACGACTGGTTTGGCGGTGAGGTGGAAAATCAGCGCTATGGGTGAATACATGGCGCGAATCGCCCTATCGTACTCTAGCTTCGACGAAGTGATAGCCACCAAAGCCTATTATTATATAAGCATCTCGTATCGTCTCTACCTGCGTGGACCATTCCCAACCGGCGTACTGTAATAGTCAAGACGGAAGATGTTTGCGACGTCTCTAATAGCATCCACGTCAAGTAACGCAAGCGATATTAGTCTCGTCGCTATGGGAATTTAGGGGAGGTGGGGCCAAAGCGGTGCCGTTACGTGAAGCCACAGAAATGCTGTCATGAGAAACGACAGCAGACGGAGAGTTACGGGCAGCTGCGGGCTCATGGCAAATATCTTCTTCGGAACCGAAGGAGGGCAATGCGATTGGTGACGTCGACTTCACACGCTCAGGGTTACAATGCAGCATGACACATTCATCAGCATCGGTGACATACGATTTCGAGTCCGGGAAGATAGACGAGTGTGAATGATGATTCGGGACGACGCAGAGAGGGTATGACGATTCGGCCCACAGGACTGGGTCCAACGATCGCGTGGAGGCCGAAAACGCCGTCGGCTGAGAGACCGTCCCGTCATGCAGCGAGATATATACGGACCGAATCATCCTCAGGATCGTCCGTGCGTAGCGTCGCTCGACCTCGGAAACCTGCTGGTCATGCGCCATGAGCGTGATTTGGTTCCAGAGTGTGCAGAAGCGAGACTGAAGCTCAGGGAGTGTCCCCACGGCGTCGAAATTACGCGCGATACGTAAGGTGTGTCTTATCAGCCCGTCCAAGCTGAGGGTGTATTCCACGCCGTCATGGGGAAGGGCCGATAGACGCTGGACGATATGTATGAGGTTGGCGAGGAACAGGTTGTCGCCGTTGTCGAGGTAAACATGAAGGGTGTCTTCCGTGATATCCAATTGGCGCATCACGATGTGGAACCAGTGCTGGTCGCGCTCTTGCACATGTGTAATGATAGCAGCAGCCATGCATTGAGCAGAAATAGCGACATCGGGGTCATCGTCGTTGCTGTGGGCCTCTGCCAGGTGCCAAAAGTCAAGCGACCCGAAGATATTTTTCGTAGGGTTAGGTTCGGACTCCCAGAAATGCAGCGCCTGGTAGAAGGTGACCGGGAGGAGCGGCGTCACAAGGTCCAATGCCCTCATATAGACGCGCTTCCGCCGCTCCTGTATCGCCTCGGAAACCAGACCGGACGAGAAGGTGCGCTCGACGAAGAGGAAAACTGTGTATGCCATTCCGGGAATGCGATTGATCACGTCCGTCAGGACGTCCCCGGGGTTCATGACTTCATGCGAGCTGAGAAACCCGGGGATACCCTCCAGAAACTGCTCCAGCTCGTGATCCTCCTCTAGCGAGTTGAACGTCATGGACAGTCCGCGGACGTCGATGTCCGACGATAACCTCAGAGCGGAACCCTCCGTTTCCTTCGTGAAACCGCTGAAGAACCGCTTGTTCAGCCGGTTCTCTACGACCGAGATCCTATACCAGCTATCCAAACTGACGAGTTTGTGTCCGTGCAACTCCGAAGCGACGACTTTGAGCGTCCGAAGTACCAGCCACGAGATTCCCGTGGCGCAGAACCAAGCGACCGTCGTGAGCGGGGTGTAGTACGGGCTATCGTGGCGGAAGATCGGGAGCAGGGTGATGTACAGGTACAGAGCGACGCAGAATCCTATACACCAAAGCACGATTGAAAAGACGGTGTGGTTGATGGTGCACAAGAAAACGACGAGGCCGGCAAAAAAGAGGAAGACCGCGATATGGAGCAGCGCGGGCAACGCCTCGACGGCCCAGGGAAGATGAAGCTTTTCGATGCCTTCGGCGAAGAAGGCGCGGATCCGTGCGCGCTTGTGGGGGCTGTAGCGGGGCTGCGTGACTCGGACATATCGGCGTGCCCACTGTTGCAAGGAAGTCGCGAGTAGCGCGCAGGTGAGGCTGATCACCAGGCTCAAGAACCAGAGCGTGTTGAACCAGACGGCAGACATAGGCGGTTCGAACGTTGATGGATCAGGTGGCAGTGGGAGGGAGATGATCGTGTGCGACCCATTGGAAGCGGCAAGAACCTGGTAAATGTTTGCGAGGTAGAACGCTGAGGTAGCTTGTAGGTTGGGCTGGAGACTTTGGTAGGTTCCGACGAGAAAGCCCGCGACCGTAGCTGAGAACAGACCCGTCTATAGTAGTATGTCAGCATCATGATGTCTGCCGGATCTGGATCAGAGAACGTACAAAAACGAGTATCCCATCCGCGTCTCCTTTCCACCTTTCGGCTACTCTTCTATCCTCCTCCTCGGCCCTGTCCAGATACATGGAGAAGAGCGCGCCTGATCCATCAGTGTAGCTGGACTCCGCCTGTGACTCTCCGCTAGAAGCAGGCAACGGCACGTTCTCGAAATCGTAGAAAATGTCGTGGGATCCTGTTTCACACACCCTGAGCGGTGTGCCCAAAAGCAGGCGTCATCAGCGTCTCGTACCTGTGTCATCAACCACATCACCCAGCGACTCTATCCTGCATCCTTGCTCGGGATCCTGCGTTTGCGACATTACAGCGACCTTAGTTATGGTATCTGATCACCAATCGGTACTTGTAGTTCAACGTTCAACGTTCAACGTTCAACTTCGATCCTGGTCTTACTAATGATTACGTTTGACAAATTTGTTGGCCCATTCTCCAAGCTGTATTTCGCTATCTTGCCAGTGGTTACCGCTTATTCTTCTAATCAGATCAACCTTAGGACCTCCTACCTATGGCCCCGCTCCTGTACGAAGCGGTTACACCTAGGCGGCCAGGCCTGTTCCCCAGCACACTACCATGTATGCATCGAGGTGATACTAGTCCGCTGACGCCGAGCGAAGCGCAGCTATGATAGAGAAGGGTCCAGTACTGTACTGTACAGCCCTTGGTACAGCCTACCTTAACGAAATCCCTTCTTTTGGAAAACGGAGTAAGCGAAGGACGAAGATGATTGGTTATCTGCCAGTGAGGCGGAGCTGGCATGCTTATCGGCGATCCTTGGCACCAAGAACCATGATGTGGTGCATTTGCTTGGCAACCCAGGCGCCATTGAATTTACGAGCGTGGTCTTCCTCGCATTGGGCGATGTCAGCTCCTTGGTGACCAATAAAGTGTCGCTCGACACGCGTCATGTACTTCAGCAGACGTTCACCATCCTCTCTCACGCTCTTCCAGCTGAACTGAATGCCAAGATGCGGCTAGACCAGACGGACACTCTGATGAACATTTCTGACGGTCAGTGTGAACTCGTACTACTCTGATCCCGTCTCCGTGGTCTAAAGATACACGCCAGTGACCTCGTCTCTCACGGCTGAAATGTACAGGCGCATTTTACGTGTGTGGATGAAGAGTTTGTGGCATTTCACAAGAGAGTACAACGAACCCAGTAGCTCGGTGCCTTTGCCGTCTTATGTCTCCATTGCCTTCACCAACCCAGAGATGACTCGTCGCATACTACGCGAGCATAGGGACCCCACTGTCCGTATGATAGGACACTGTATCGAGGCACTGGTCGTAAACAAGCTCGCCGCCGACATCAACTCACGCACCATTGCTCCCAGCGAGGCAGAGCTGGCGTGCTTATCGACAATCCTTGTACCAAGAGCGATCATGTGATACTTTTGCTTAGCCATCCAGGCGCCATCGAATTTACAAGTGTGGTTTTCCTCGAATTGGGGGATGTTGGCTCCTTGGCGACCAATAAAATGCCGCTCGACACGCGGCATATACTCCAACAGACTCTTGACATCATCTTTCGAGTTCTTCCAGCCGGACTGAAGGTCAAGATTATGCAGATGTCCTGAACGTTTCTGACGGTCAGTGCGAACTCGTACTCTAATCCCGTCTCCATGATCTGAATATACCCGTCAGGGACCTCATATTTTACTGTTAAAATGTTCAAGAGCGTATTACGTGTGTATATGAAGAACCTGTGGCATTTTACAAGAGAGTACAATGAACGCGGGAACTCAGTGTCTTTGTCATCCTACGTCTGCGTTGCTTTTGCCAACCCGGAGATGACTCGTCGTATACACCAGGACGCTGACCTCGCTACGCGTGCGATTGGCCGTTGTATTGCGGCGCTAGTCATAAACAAGATCACACCTGACGCAATGTGGCACACAATTCCAGGAAGCGATGCGGAGCTGGCGTGCCTATCGGCTATCCTTGGTACTGGCATCCATGACATGAGGCTTTGCCTCAGCCAACCTGGCACCATCGAGCTTGTGAACCTGGCTTTCCTCCCGTTGGGCGATGTCAGCTCCCTGCAGACAAATCAAATTCTGCCCGACGCGCGTTCTATGCTCCAACAGACCTTCGACATCCTCTCTCGAGCTCTTCCAGCTCGAGGGAACGCTGAGCTACCACTATATCAGATCATCGCTCTAGCCAACCTTTCTCAAGACAAGCTCGAAAGCACCACCGCATTCCGCCTCTACGGCCTCCGATGTGCATACCAGGCGCCTCGTCTCTCTCGGAAGAAGTACGCACAAGTTGTCTGCGGATGTGTCTCAAGACCCTCTGGCATGGTGGAAAAGCGTACCATCAAACTCCTGATCCATTGCCGTCCTATTTTTCCCTCATGCATTGCCCGGCCAGAGATTACCTGTCACTTTCAGACTGAGCAGGATCCTGTCGCCCATATCACAGGACGCTGCTTCGCGGCCTTGGTCGTAAGTAAGATGGTGGACGCCCTCGAGTTACCCATTTCCCTCAGTAGCCGTGTCCGAAATCCAGAGTTGGCATGCATATCGGCTATCCTCGGCACAGAGCACCGCGAAGTGTTACTTCTGCCTCACCAGCTCCGCATCATCAACTTCCGAAATGTAATTTCCGGAATGTCTGACAAGATCGACACATTGTTCATCGATGCAGGAATGCCGGCAGACGCGTTGGACATAGTCCGAGAAACGCTCCACATCCTCGCAAACTAATACGAGTAGAAGACGCATTTGATCGGTCACCGGAAGTTGGTGTGATGGTTTTTGTTTTACACAACATTACAGTGTTCACGAGTCGCTTTATCGTAAGGTAACTATACGCCATCTGGTCCTTTTTAGGTTGTAACCTCACTGGGACCGGGAATCCATCTTTTCATGATAAAACTGTGAAAGAGATATCTAAGAACAGGTTTCCACATAGTTAGGAAAGTCCTTGTCGTCCTCTGCCATTGTCCTTTCATAAATAGCTCTCTATCGTGCGAATTTTACAAGAATTTCATATCTAAATTGGGTTTCTCACGGTTTCAGACCGGCCCTGATGGACAGCAAGATTAGTAAGCGTCGTTGATTGGGTCATCAAAGTCCTCCGGTTACGGCTTTCTGACACTTGACACCACGACGAACATGCCGTCCGCTGGACTACTTTCGCTACCCCTTGAACTCTTGGACGAAGTTACAGATTATGTAGCGGCGTCTCCCCAAGAAATTCTCACCCTGCGATGTGTGAACAAGGCCCTCTGCAGTCTTGTAACGCCAGCAGCCTTCAGGAAAATTGTAGTTCACACAACGGACGAGAGTGCACAGGGTTTTCTGGAATTGTTGGTTAGCACAGACATTGCCAAGCATGTCAGGGTCATACAAATCATCGAGGATCCGGGTAAGTGTTGGTTGACTCGGTTACACAGGCGGGAAGTGCTGAGGCGCTTGTATTTCCTTCAATAATTTGTAGTTCTGTTCGATTCCGAGACTGAAAGGTATGAAGATGAGAGGTTCAAGCGAGGTGCTTTCGTGTCCGATTCGAGGAGACACGCTGCTGATACCCGAAAATAGTCGGGATCCGTCTCAGGGGTGTATGTTTCATGCTTCACCTGATTCCCTCTCTGGAATCCCTCACCATCACGTTTTTTCCCGACGAAGATGCCTCTTGGAAGAACCCGTTCTCGTATAATGATGACCTGACGCGGTACCATTTTTATCAATGGGATCTCCTTGGAGGACTGGCTTGCAACCCAAACCCGCATCCGGCACTACGGTCCCTACAAATTGACAACTGGTTCGCGTATCCCGATGATTTGTACGCTGCAGCTCCTTTCCAGCGTATAGTCGCATCGTTACGGGATTTACGTTTTCTTGTGCAAGATACCGATTACAAGAGCGATCTAGATCATTTTCCAGCCGAAGACTTTTGGCCGGACGTTATATGGCACCGTGTTCTACGACCTGCCGTGAACCTCGAATCCCTCTCCATGAGCTGTAGTTTAGAATTTGGGTCGCTGATTCGTCTCTATTTAGGCTCGGTCACCTTCCCGCAACTTTCCTCACTTTCACTTTCCAACTTCGTCTGGGACGACGTAAGAGTCGACGCTCAGGTGGTCGTTCTGGAGGCGGAAGATTTCATTGTGCGTCATGGGAAGACGCTCAAGAAGCTCGAACTTCAAAGTTGCACAATCTGTGTTC
Source organism: Lactarius hengduanensis (assembly GCA_021525025.1). Classification (NCBI taxonomy): domain Eukaryota; kingdom Fungi; phylum Basidiomycota; class Agaricomycetes; order Russulales; family Russulaceae; genus Lactarius; species Lactarius hengduanensis. The sequence continues at coordinate 22,751 of JAKELI010000326.1, read as the reverse complement.
CACGAGATAGGCCTACACTGGTTCGCTCCTGGGCAGCCGTGTGGAACCGGTTCGCAGACAAGCTGACCGAGTTGGTCGACCTAGTAGTGGAATACAACTTTAATCAGCGATATGTTTGCTTCCTGCAGGAATACGGCTTCGACTCGAATTCGGTCTACGTCCTACGTGGCACAGAAGAGGACACTCCTGCGCTCGAAGCACTTGTTACGATTGTGAAGGGGCGGCAAAGGGGCGGGGTTACCTCTTGTGATGGCGACTAGTGGGTGAGAAGAGAATTGCTCTCCAGTATTCCGGTTCAAGTGCTATGACGAATCACTGTAATACCTCCTGCTTTTTCCCCTCACCCGATATCGTTACATTCCCAGACGATCCCCAGTTTAAGAATATATTATAATCTCTATAGACACTAGTTTAATTCTAGCAGGCTACAGGGTCCACGACGGGGAACTTGGCTCACGCACGAAGGCGAACGGGGTGTAAAAGCAGAGTAGACACTCAATAGACGGAATAAACGAACTAAAGTAAAAGTATTTTTTACAGGAAGGGCGCACACGTGAGTGTGCGGAGTAAGAAGTGTTAGCACAGCCACCAGGATGAGTAAGCATTGGGGCGAACTCATGGCGACAGCAATGCATGACTTGGACGCATGCACGATGGCTTACTGGTCCCCACTTTACACGAATGAGCCACGGCGGGTTGGAATACTCGCGCTACCTGATGAACTCTTGGGAAAAATTATAGAAGACACGGAATTGTCTGAACATGACGTTCTCAACCTACGATGTGTGAATTCAACTTTCCGCGACCTCGCGACAGAAAGGGCCTTTTGGGAAGTTATAGCCCATACGACAGATGAGAGTACACTGGGGTTTCTGGAATTTTTGGCTACACCAGACATTGCCGAGTATGTCAGGGAAATAAAAATTGTCGAGGATCCGGGCCCAGGTGAGTGTAGATTTGTTACGCTTCGTGCGGCGCCGACTGGATCCTATTTCTCCCAATAGTTTCCCACAATTTCGAAACAGAGAGAGACGAAGACGAGAGGTATAAGCGAGGTGCCTTTGTGTTCGATTTGAGGAGACGTGCTACTGACACCTAAAATAGTTGGGAATCGTCTCAGGACTGCATGTTTCATGCTCCACCTGATCCCTGACCTACAATCTATCACATTCACATTTCTCCCCGACAAAGACTCTTTGAAGAACCCGTTCGCGGATGGTGTCAACCTGTCGCGGTACCAGGTTCTTCAATTGAATGTCCTCGAAGGACTGGCATATAACCCACACCCGCTCCCGAAACTACAGTCTCTACACATTAACTCATGGTTTGGGTTCCGCCATGAGTTATATGCCACGGCCCCTTTCAAGGCGATAGTCGCATCGTTGCAGGATTTACGTTTCCTTGTGCAAGATACCGAACTCAAGGGCGAAGCCGACCATGGGCCGGCCGCAGACTTTTTGAAGGACGTCATAGAGCTGCGTGTACTGCGACCCGCGGTGAACCTCACGTCTCTCGCTATGAAGAGCAGTGTAGAATTTGGGTGGCTGTTTCGTCTCGACTTGAACTCGATCACGTTTCCATCCCTCACGGAACTTTTACTTGCCAACTTCGTCTGGGACGACGGGACTGTTGATCCAGAGGGAGCTATCCCGGGAGTAGAAGATTTCATATTGTGTCACAGAAAGACTCTCAAGATACTTGTACTACATGGGTGCACAATCTGCGTTCCGCACGATAGGTCTACGCCTGTCCGCTCCTGGGCGGCCGTGTGGAATCGGTTTGCCGAAGAGCTGATCGAGTTGGTGATCCTAGAAGTGGCGTACAATCAACTGCGATATGTTTACTTCCGACCGAACCACGGCTTCGACAAAAATTCATCGGCCCTTCTAAATGGTACAGAAGAGGACACGCCGGCGTTCGAGGCGCTTCTGGCGATCGCAAATGGACGACAGCTGTCGAATCCCTCCAAGACGGAGAAATCATGGTGGTGTGAGTGAGAAGAAATCGCTCATACACGTTCCTCCTCATAGCGAGGTGTACAGGGTGAACCACGACAAATTTTAAGGCACCAGATTAGGACCCAAGGATGAGTGATTGGCAGCGCAGAGAGCTGGGAGAATGTCTTCTGTTACCTGTTATCGATGTGATCATCGAGCTGTGGTAGGGTGTCGAGGCAAGACTGTGCGAGGACTTTATGTGCAGCCTCTGATGCGAGGTGATGACACGATATAGTTCCGACTTTTGAAGCTTGAAGCTTGAAGCGGTGAGGACGAGGCGACGTCGTGGATAAACCGCACGGCGCGGGTGCCATCTCCTGCGAAACGACGACGGCGAAACACGCATATACTGTAATAGGGGTCGTCTCTCTAGGCGCCAAGTTGTTTCGAGCCAGGGTTTGGTTTTCGAGAGAAATGAGACTGAAAGAAGTTCCGCAAGTCCCTTCGCGATAAGTATTGCAGGAGGGTGACCACGGGCATGTTCAAAGATGCAATATCTATTTGTATGCGTCGTCGAGCCTCGGGGGGAAGTCCATTCAGTGCCTAGTGCCCTCCGAGTCCAAAGTTCCTCAAGAGGTGCAGAAATCTGCAAGCGGTGCATGATGTATACGTCATCCGCACTGCTGTACCTTGCCTCCATCTCTGGGTAGGGATGCGCACCTCGGGTCTAATCAATTCTCCAGAAGCGAAGAGAGCCAGACTCCTCTATCTTGATTCTTGTGATGTTGCGCGGTGAAGCTGTGAAGAGAGGCCTTCTTTTTCGTCGGTATTACGAAATTCCGAATAACCGAGACGATTCTGAATCAGAATCCCCAGTTCAAAAATAGGCACTGGCAATGGCAAGCCCGGTGAGAGCGGCGCCGCCGGTGCGTGCATGAGTTTTTTTTCTCCCTCGATGCTTTCGTCTCACCACAAATTGAAGCTTAAAAGTTAAAATCGAAGGGTTTGACGTTTTTCAACCTTCTACAGTACCTTCCAAGGTACCTTCGCGCGTCGGATTGGCTCGCGTCAGTCGCTGTGTCGGAGTCTTGCTTCGGCGGCTTACGGCGGTTCACAGCCTGAGAAAGGCCGTGCACGGCCCGGCGTGAGCACACCTTCGCCACTGGCATGCCTGACAGGCCTGACAGCCTTCAAGTGTTGATCCATATTCACGGCGACGGCATGAGTATTCCTATCGTTTGGGGGACAGCCACAGCTACAAGCCCGCGTCCTTTGGGACACAACATCGGAGCCAGCATGATGCTGTAAGCGTGCAGCTGCCCTGACGCTCAATATTTGCTTTGGTCATCCACCCCATTCTGACAGTGGCGCTTTCAGTCTCAGTCCCGACACCTAGATACGCCATAAAATATCCGCCCCCAGACCACGCTGTCAGCGTCTTAACCCTGAGGGATTATGTAGACTTCTAGAGCCTTCATTAATCGCAGGGGCACGTAGATAGCGCAGAGGTCATGCGCTTTCACCCACTTTCTGTCCTGTCTGTCCTCGCCTTCCGACCTCTCAGCGGCCTCCCAACGCCCTTTGCGTCTCATTGGGACGATATTCGAGCGAAGCACACATGGAATTCTGTCCCAGAGAACTGGCAGAGCCTGGGTCACCCGCCTGCTGACACTACCATCGATCTCCACATTGCACTCAAAGCCCAAAATGAGAATGCCTTGATCGATGCCCTCATTGAGGTCAGCAGTCCCGGCCATCCAAAGTGCATCTTCTCCGCCACTCTTTCGCGCGCGTAGTACTCACATGTCGCGCCGTCCCGGGAAGACAAGGCGCACACCTCTCCAGAGAGGAGGTCGCCGAACTTGTCGCACCGCCCTCAGACGTGCTCGAGCTTGCCGACGCCTGGTTCGAACACCACGGCGTGCACCCCTCCACCATCTCAACTAAACACGGCGGCAGTTGGCTGACGCTCACCGGCGTCCCTGTTTCCAGAGCCAACGAACTCCTGAGCGCATCGTACCAACTGTACCAACACATTGGGACGAACGAGACAGTTCTCCGCACGCTCAGTTACGGGCTCCCCGCAGCGCTGGTTGAGCACGTGCAAAGCGTTGCGCCAACCACACACTTTGGATTTCTGCGCACGCCCCGACAGGAACCATTCACGCGCCGCGGCGGGGCAAGCACAGAGCAGACGAAGGTACTGGGGGGAGAACGTGGGACGGTGTTGTCGAGCCGCGACCAATATGTGACGCCATCATCCCTGCGCTGGTTTTACAAGACGTCTAGATACGTGCCCTTAGCTGCGGACCGGAATGTGCTCGGCGTTGCGGGCTACCTCGGTGATTACCCGAGCCCGGACGACCTGAGGCTATTCATGAATGAATATCGCTCCGACGCGACCTCGACGACCTACAGTGTCGTGCAGATCAAAGGCGGGGGGTACGACCCGAGCAACCCAACCTCCGCGGCGAATCTCGATATTCAGTATACTTCAGCCATTGCCTACCCGACCACGCATACATTCTACAGCACTGGCGGCTCATATACCCAGGGCGATACCCAGGGAGATCCGTTTATTAACTGGCTCGACTTCGTGCTCGACCTGAGGAGGGTCCCGCAGACGGTCAGTATGCCCTACGGCATACCCGAGTACACAGTCCCGCTGGATTATGCAAAATATGTGTGTGATCTGTTCGCGCGGCTCGGCGCTCGTGGCGCCAGCGTCCTCTTCTCGAGCGGTAATGATGGTGTTGGTCGTGGGAACTGCCTGGTCCAAGACAGCTCCGGCAACTCGCGGGTCCAGTTCCTCCCCGCCTTCCCCTCCACTTGTGCGTATGACTCTACCTTCGAGCGGCAGACAAGCGTCGGTAGACCGCTCACTACACCGTCCACGGTACTCGCAGGTCCCTGGGTCACCAGCGTTGGCGGAACGACGGGCTACAACCCAGAGATTGCGGCGAGTCTCTCCGGTGGCGGCTTCTCGGTGCATTTTTCGCGGCCGCCGTACCAGAACAATGCTGTGCCCACCTTCCTCTCGAACCTCGGCGGCCAGTATAAGGGGTTGTTCAAGTGCGTTCGCTACCGTGACCCGGTGGCTCATTCTCACTTTGTGTTATTTGCGTAGCCCTGAGGGACGTGGTGTTCCCGATGTCGCTCTACAGGCAATGGACTTCATTAGCATCTTCAAGACGGAGATCTGGAAAATTGAGGGCACAAGCTGCTCGACGCCGGTGCGACAATCGAGTCCTCTTATCTCTGCATGCCTGATTGCCGACGTACAGACTGCGGCCGGAATCATCTCCCTGCTGAATGACTACCGGATTTCGAATGGCAAGGCGCCACTCGGCTTTCTCAACCTCTGGTTGTACGGCATATTCCTCGAGGGCTTGAATGACATCACGTCTGGGTCGAATCCGGGCTGCAATACCAATGGATTCTCCGCTGTGCCTGGGTGGGATCCTGTGCGCCTAGCCATAGTTGTGTCCTTATATTCGACGTTGTCTCATTCTGGAATCTATAGGTCACGGGTCTCGGGTCACTCGACTTTGAAAGACTGGTTGCAATACTTAGTCGTTGGTAGTGGACTGACCCGGGCTAGCTTCAACGCCTCGTCGCACTCGTTGTTCCATTCCTTAACCAGCTTTCTTTTCCGGTAGTAACCACCACCACCCTGAGTCACGCCACCGCGACTCAGAAGTTGTAGTTCATCGTAGCATTATCTTCCAACAAAGACATCTCAGCTCTTACATCAGCCCTTAAAAACATTTCCGTTCAAAAAAAGAAAAGCTCTCTACACGGCGCGATGGCCCACAGAGAGGGCAGAGAAGGTATGAGACCTCCGCGCCAGCAGGACCCCTCATGGGGAACATTGTCGCCGGGGATTACGGTCCTCCTATCCCCGAGCAATCGGGGTTTATCATCGAGGTCGAGCTGTTCACGTCCCCCCATGTGACATTCACAGCCACTTCACAGCTACCCTCCCAGAGGGAAGCACCAGCCTCCCAGTTCTACGCACATAATGTTCTGCCTGGAACTGAGAGGTTGCTGTGCGAATCCTGATCCATGACTTGAAAATTGTAAGATTAACGTTCCGAGATGCCGGCAAAAAATAGGAATAAGGAAACGTGCAGCAGAGTTGGCAGCGCTTCAACTGCCCATGGAGGGAGAAACTTGTCAACACATTCAGCAAAAAACGCACGGATCCTCGCTCGCTTGTGTGGACTGTAACGTGGCTGAGTGTCTTTGAGGTATCTTCGTGCTCACTGCTAAAGCAACGTCGCGAGCAGAGCACAGCTGATACCGATAACCAAGATCAAGAACAAGAGCGCGTTCACTCAGACTGCATAGTTTGGGGGAGAAAATGAGAGCGGGGAAGCAGGGAGAGGGGTGAGAATGTTGGATGCAGAGTCGGCGAGAGTGTGATAGATATTTGCGAGGTAGAAATTGGAAGTGTCCTGTGGGTTCGGTCGGATGTCCTGAATGGACACTGATATCAACGAGGCGACAGCAGCGGAAAATAAACCGGTCTATGAGAGATGAGTCGGTGTGAAGCAGTCAGAAGATAGTGACGCACAAAGATGAGAATTCCATCGGCGTCCGCTTTCCATCCTTCGACCATCTTCTTGTCTTCTTCAGTCGCCATTTCTAGATACACGGAGAATATAGGCCCTGACCCATCGACAAAGTTGGACATTCCCCGTGGCTCCCGAGTCGGTGGCAACTGGGGTGGATACGGATGGTCACCTATGGGGGTTGCAGTGGCATGTGAGAACGGTGAGGATCATGACTGAGCAAAGTGGGAATACGACACCTCTGCCTGGGCCTATATGATCTGTCCCGATCACATTGACATTCTCGAAAGGTTGGGACATTGAAGATTCTGGAGCGAGTCAATATTATGGAAAGTAACGTCTGGGAGGTGGAGCGCGTTAATGATGACTTTCCAGCTGTAAAACACCACGAGTGCGCGCCATGAGGCCTGCACGAGGTAACGGGGTCGGCCGAACGCAAGCGCTCGATGCTCAGCAGTTTGTGACGAAATCAGCTTCACGGCCTCATTTTATGCGCTCTCGTAACTCGTGTTTGTATTGCAACGGTCTATAATGCGAAGGGAGCCACCGTGAGTCGAAAGCAGCATCATGATAGACTTTAGGCGACATTCGCGTGCCGTTCTCCCTTTACTCTATTCTCCCACGATGTCGTTCAATCGCCCAATGCGATTGAGATGCCCAATGTCACTCTCAACAAAAACCCTAGCATCACGGTTGAAGCTTGAGCTTGAGAACCCATGTGTGCCTGGCATGAGCAGCGATAGCGCCGCGCCCCTCTTTTCACGGCGCGCCGTCGACATCCGCTTTCCATGGCATTCAAGCCACATGCGCTCTCACACCTTCGCCGTGCGCTCTGGATCGCTCCGCGCTACGTAGGCGCCGTTTTCTCAGGCCAGTGGAAGCCGTGGAGTAGGCACAGGAGATTTTGTAGTAACTTGCGGGGTGGATATGGCGATAGTGATGGGCAGAGTCTGCCTCGGCACCGAGCGCGTCAGAGGCGGAGGTACCTTCGCGCGTCAGATTTGTGTCGGAGTCTTGCTTCCGCGGCTTATGGCGGTTCACAGAAAGGCCGTGCACGGTCCAGCGTGGACACACCTTCACCATGCCTGACAGGACTCTGACAGGCCTGACAGCCTTCAAGTGTTGACCCATATTAGCGGCGATGGCACGAGTATTACTATCGTTTGGAGGATAGCCACAGCTACAAGCCCCCGTCCTTTGGGACGCAACATTGGAGCTAGCATGATGCTGCGAGCGTGCAGCTGCCCTGATGCCTAATATTTGCCTTGGTCACCCACCCCATTCTGACAGCGGCTCTTTCAGCTTCAGTCCCGACACCTAGATACACCGTAAAATCTCCGCCCCCAGGCCACGCTGTCGGCGTCTCAACCCCGAGGGACTATTTAGACTTCTAGTAGCCTTCATTAATTGCAGGGGCACGTAGATAGCGCAGAGGTCATGCGCTTTCACCCACTTTCTGTCCTCTCTGTCCTCGCCTTTGGGCCTCTCAACGGCCTTGCAACGCCCTTTGCGTCGCACTGGGACGATCTTCGAGCGAAGCACACGTGGAATTCTGTCCCAGAGAACTGGAACAACCTCGGTCACCCGCCTGTCGACACCACCATCGATCTCCACATCGCACTCAAAGCCAAAAATGAGAATGCCTTGATCGATGCCCTGATCGAGGTCAGCAGTCCCGGCCATCCAAAGTGCGTCCTCTCCACCACAATTCCGCGCGTATTACTCACATGCCCCGCTGCCCCGGGAAGACATGGCGATCACCTATCCAGAGAGGAGGTCGCCGAACTTGTCGCGCCGCCCTCAGACGTGCTCGAGCTTGCCAACGCCTGGCTCGAACATCACGGCGTGCACCCCTCTAGCATCTCAACAAAACACGGCGGCAGTTGGCTGACGCTCACCGGCGTCCCAGTCTCCAGAGCCAACGAACTCCTGAGCGCGTCGTACCAACTGTACCAACACATTGGGACGAATGAGACAGTTCTCCGCACGCTCAGTTACGGGGTCCCCGCGGCGCTGGTTGAGCACGTGCAAAGCGTTGCACCGACCACACACTTCGGATTTCCGCGCACGCCGCGGCAGGAACCACTCATGCGCCGCGGCGGGGCAACCACGGAGCAGACGAAGGTTCTGGGGGGAGATCCCGGTACGGTATTGTCTAGCCGGGACCAATATGCGACGCCGTCATTCCTGCGTTCGTTGTACAAGACGTCTACATACGTGCCCTTAGCCGCGGGTTGGAATATGCTCGGCGTTGCGGGCTACCTCGGCGATTGGCCAAGCCTGGTCGACCTGAGGATTTTCATGAATCAGTATCGCTCCGACGCGGCCGACGCGACCTACAGAGTCGTGCAGATCGAAGGCGGAGGGTACAACCCGAATAACCCAGCCACCGAGCCGAATCTCAATATGCAATATACTTCAGCCATTGCGTACCCGACCACGCATATATTCTACAGCACTGGCTACTCAGATACCAAGGGCGATCCGTTCATTAACTGGCTCGACTACCTGCTCGGCCAGTTGAGTGTCCCGCAGACAGTAAGCACGGCTTACGGCCTGCCCGAGTACAAAGTTCCATCGGATTATGCAACACATGTGTGCAATCTGTTCGCGCGGCTCGGCGCTCGTGGCGTCAGCGTCCTCCACTCGAGCGGCAACGATGGTGTTGGTCATGGGAACTGCCTGATCAAAGACAGCTCCGGCAACTCGCGGGTCCAGTTCCTCCCCACCTTCCCCTCCACTTGTGCATATCGTATTTAACCCTACCTTCTGGCAGTAAAGATAGACCGCTCACCACACTGTCCACGGTAATCGCAGGTCCCTGGGTCACCAGCGTTGGCGGAACGACGGGCTACAACCCAGAGATTGCGGCGAGTCTCTCCGGTGGCGGCTTCTCGCTGCTTTTTCCGCGGCCGTCGTACCAGAAAAATGCTGTGCCCACCTTCCTCTTGAACCTCGGCGGCCAGTATAACGGCTTATACAAGTGCGTTCGCTACCGTGACCCGGTGGCTCATTCTCACTTTGTGTTATTTGTGTAGTCCAGGGGGACGTGGCGTCCCCGATATTGCTGTACAGGCAATGCACTTCCCTATCGTCTTCAAAAAAGTGCTTTGGGAAATGAGTGGCACAAGCTGTTCGGCGCCGGTGCGACAATTGAGTCCTCTTATCTCTGCGTGCCTGATTGCCGACGTACAGACTGCGGCCGGAATCATCTCGCTACTGAATGACTACCGGATTTCGAACGGCAGGTCGCCACTTGGCTTTCTCAATGTCTTGTTGTACGGCATATTTCTCGGGGGCTTGAATGACATCACGTCTGGGTCGAATCCGGGCTGCAATACCGATGGATTCTCCGCTGTGCCTGGGTGGGATCCTGTGCGCCTACCCATAGTCGTATCTTGTTATTCGACGTTGGCTTACTTTGGATTTTATAGGTCACGGGTCTCGGGTCACTCGACTTTGAAAGACTGGTCGCAATACTTAGTCGTTGGTAGTGGACTAACCCGGGCTAGTTTCAACGCCTCGTCGCACTCATTATTCCACTCCCTAACCCAGATTGTCGCTGTAGCCGTCGATATCTTCTAGACATCTTCTGACACTTCTTCTAGTATTTCCCTTCCTCATCACTGAATCCGAATCAGTCTACATAGAGACGGCCGGTGGGTGTAAGTAGAGTACTACTAGCAGTATACTCCTGGTGATTTGTATTGGCGTCGTTTCGTGTCAACATAAGACATAAGTTACAGTACTACTATCTACGACATCCAGGATACGTACTAAAAATGTGGCGCGTGCGTGTGTGCCTGCAGGGTATGTCTCTTGGTCCTCGACTGCGACAGAGGGTCCTCGACGAGATCGGCGGTCGCTTTCAGGGTCTGCTCGATAGCCTGCCCGCGTCTCTCGGACTCGCGCGCCCGTGTGCGCTGCTGCCGTCGATTGCCGATGGGTGTTTGGCCCACGCCCCCATCACCAGTCACGGACGTCCCATAACATAATGCACCGTCGCACTTCCGAGTCCCGCCCGTGACATGATGATTCTTTCCTATAATCAGAAGCGAAGGCGTTATGTCATCCTCACTGCACTCACTGACCCGTTTGCCGTGCACGTGCATCACCAGAAGCCCGTGGTCGAAGAGAGCCAGGCTCCTCTATCTTATGATGTCGCGTGGCGGAGAGGTCTTCTTTGCCGTGGAGATAAAAACCCGGTTCAAAAATAGGCACTATAGGAAAGCTGGCGAGGGCACTGATCGAGGTGGGTGCATAGGTTTTTTTATCCCTCGATATTTTCGTCTCACTACCGTCCTGCAACACAAATTGAAGCTTAAAATTGAAGGATTCAACGTTATTCAACCTTTTATATGCCCGTGTATTAAACAATCCATTCTCCAGAAACCGTATCGTCACATCTGCGACTATAACTCGACAGATTTCTTCAATACGCTCCCACGACAATCCTCTCACTATCTCCTGGTCTATAACGCGCCACTAGGCTCCGCAAGCACAGACGACGAGTTGCAACGTGCTACGGGTCTCCGCACTGACGTCGAGAAATGGTTGAAGGAGGTCTTTTCCAAAGCGGGGGCATCCGTATGTCCTCTGCCTTTCTCTCTGCTTCACCTGCTGACTCGCCCTATTCTCTGTGCAGAGACAAGGTCAACCACTACAAGCTCAGGCACATTCGCTTGCTAGACCCCGTATCGCGATCGCCACGGCCCTGTCCTACCCGACCAAGTTCAACGCGGTCCTCGCTGAGCAAGCGTACCCGCTCGTCGCCCTCTTCCTCCAGATGTTCTTCAGTCGCGGGCCGGACAACCTGCACGCCTGGCAGCAAGCGCACGCAGACATCTCCGGGGAGTTCGGGTCGTGAACTGCGACCCACATAAAGTGCTGGGTCCCAACGGTAAGCTTTCGATCTAGTCCCTACCAAACTCTTTACTTTTCTGCAAGCGAACGACTCCGCATGTGTGCTGTCATCAATAACAGCCATCCGCGCCGGCTTGTTAACTGCACATCCTGCACAGATGTTGCGCGCGTATTTTGACCCGCAGGAGTGAGCGCCATTGGTTATGCTCCTCGCGAGGACTGCGGGGAGTAGCACGACTGGACCTGGACGTCGTCGCTTTCGCCCGGCGCTGTAACGAGGCAGTCACGACGGCGGCAGCAATGCAGTCTGATATTCCTTTGGTGGGATGGCGTGCGCACATGAGTTTCGAACGCGCACAATGATCTGTCGTTGTCGGTATCGACGGCAGCATCGTTCTCTCGACCATGTCTACTCGTGCTCACCCGTTAGGTAACTTGCTACGGGAGCCCTGGGACTCATTCTACCCTCTTGCGATGTTCTTGTCAGTCATCTAGGAGCAATTTCCTGGTATCGACTTAGCGAGATGCTCGACGCTACTCTCAACAAGAGACTCAAGCAACCGTATTTGCGGACATTCTCAGGGCTGAGAAGATAGGCATGGCTGACCGGATACGTGCAGAGGCTTCCGCGTTGCTTCTAGGAACACTCATCAACCCGTAGTGGATCAAGACGAAGGTCGAGACCCCTCCTCATTCACACCTCCCCGAGTCGGGTTTACACATATTTCTTATTGTGCCGCGTAATAGGACAGCATATGAATGTATCGGTATGTTAATATTGAGGGCCAAACAATAATATATGCCCTATCGAATCTAAAAAAATGGGGGATGCGTTGAACAATATCGTACTGGCCATGTGAATGATGCGGGGGGTGTTCTCCTGTACGCCCGGCATTTGGTTCCCAGATCGGAGGGCCAGTAACCAACGGCAGTGACGAGGGGTGTAGTGGAGGGTATAGGGTGGACATTGCGTGGATCCCCCGATTCACCGAAGGGGGTCAAGAGCGTCCTTGTCCTCGCGCAGACCAACCTTCCAGCTACCATCACGCTCGGCAGCAGCACCAAGATCAGGTGCAGAAGTCGGTCCTGGAGAAGCGCTGAGTACAGCAGTAGCTATTATCGGACGACAAGATTCTGGAAAGACAGTGAGAGGTAGGATCGGGTCATTGGCACGAGCCAAAAGAGCGGCCGGGCGCACCTGTAGGATGTATACTGAGAATTTGATTAGACGAGGCTGGAGATGGGAGATGTGGTGGATCGGAAGGCGTCAGGGGTTCTGCATTTTGTTGGAGGGCAACGGCAGCGGGTAGGTAGGGGAAAGAGGAGGGGCGGGTATGGAAGATTCGAGAGTGAAATGTGGGATTTCTGCACCCGAGGTGATAAAGCCTCGCACTGCAGTGGCTGCATCTGGTGAGGTAGCAGAAGGGCAGGGGGTGGAAGCTGTCAAGCGGTGGCTCATGCACTTAAGCGGATACACCCGGTTATTCTCCAGGCGTGCCGTTCTCCCTTTACTTTATTCTCCCACGATGTTGTTCATTGCCTCGCCCTTCGCAATTTCCATACCAATGCGATTGAGATGCCCAATGTCACTCTCAACAAAACCCCTTGCATCACGGTTGAAGCTTGAGCTTGAGCGCTTGAGCACCCATGTGTGCTTGGCGTGAGCAGCGACGTACACATAGCGCCGCGCCCCTCTTTTCACGGCGCGCCGTCGACATCCGCTTTCCATGGCATTCGAGCCACATGCGCTCTCACACCTTCGCCGTGCGCTCTGGCTCGCGCGGCGCTACGGAGGCGCAGTTTTCTCAGGCCGGTGGAAGCCTTGGAGCAGGCACAGGAGATTTTGTAGTAGCTTGCGGGGTGGATATGGCGATAGTGATGGGCAGAGTCTGCCTCGGCACAGAGTAAGTCAGAGGCGGAGGTACCTTCGCGCGTCAGATTGGCTCGTGAGTCGCTGTCGGAGTCTTGCTTCCGCGGCTTACTGTGTGGCGGTTCAGAGAAAGGCCGTGCACGGTGCGGCGTGGGCACAGCTTCACCATGCCTGATAGGCCTGACAGCCTTCAAGTGTTGATCCATATTAGCGGCGATGGCACGAGTATTACTATCGTTTTGGGGATAGCCACAGCTACAAGCCCGCGTCCTTTGGGGCGCAACAATGGAGCCATGATGCTGCGAGCGTGCAGCTGCCCTGACGCCTAATATTTGCCTTGGTCACCCACCCCATTCTTCACCTTCAGTCCCGACACCTAGATACACCGTACAATCTCCGCCCCCAGGCCACGCTGTCAGCGTCTCAACCCCGAGGGACTATTTAGACTTTTAGTAGCCTTTATTAATTGCAGGGACACGGTGTCAGGCCGAGATATCGCAGTTATGCGCTTTCACCCACTTTCTGTCCTCTCTGTCCTCGCCTTCGGGCCTCTCAACGGCCTTGCAACGCCCTTTGCGTCGCACTGGGACGATTTTCGAGCGAAGCACACATGGAATTCTATCCCAGAGAACTGGAACAACCTGGGTCACCCGCCTGCCGACACCACCATCGATCTCCACATTGCACTCAAAGCCAAAAATGAGAATGCCCTGATCGATGCCCTCATTGAGGTCAGCAGTCCCGGCCATCCAAAGTGCGTCCTCTCCATCACTCTTCCGCGCGCGTAGGACTCACATGCCCCGCTGCCCCGGGAAGACATGGCGAACACCTCTCCAGAGAGGAGGTCGCCGAACTTGTTGCGCCGCCCTCAGACGTGCTCGAGCTTGCGAACGCCTGGCTCGATCATCACGGCGTGCACCCCTCCACCATCTCAACAAAACAGGGCGGCAGTTGGCTGACGCTCAGCGGCGTCCCTGTTTTCAGAGCCAACGAACTCCTGAGCGCGTCGTATCAACTGTACCAATACATTGGGACGAACGAGACAGTTCTCCGCACGCTCAGTTACGGGCTCCCCGCGGCGCTGGTTGAGCACGTGCAAAACGTTGCACCGACCACACACTTCGGATTTCCGTTCACGCCGCGGCAGGAACCACTCATGCGCCGCGGCGGGGCAACCACGGAGCAGACGAAGGTACCGGGGGGAGATCCCGGTACGGTATTGTCTTACCGGCACCAATATGTGACGCCGTCGTTCTTGCGTACGCTTTACAAGACGTCTACATACGTGCCCTCAGCCGCGGGTTGGAATATGCTCGGCGTTGCGGGTTACCTCGGTGATTGGCCAAGCCCGGACGACCTGAGGCTATTCATGAATCAATATCGCTTCGACGCGACCGACGCGACCTACAGGGTCGTGCAGATCGAAGGCGGAGGGTACAACCCGAATAACCCAACCTCCGAGGCGAATTTCAATATGCAGTATACTTCAGCCATTGCCTACCCAACCACGCATATATTCTACAGCACTGGCGGCTGGGATCCCCAGGGCGATGGGTTCATAAACTGGCTCGACTACGTGCTCAACCAGTTGAGTGTCCCGCAGACAGTAAGCACGCCTTACAGCGCGCCTGAGTACAAAATTTCACCGGATTATGCAACATATGTGTGCAATCTGTTCGCGCGGCTCGGCGCTCGTGGTGCCAGCGTCCTCTTCTCGAGCGGTAACGATGGTGTTGGTCATGGGAACTGCCTTGTCCAAGACAGCTCCGGCAGCTCGCGGGTCCAGTTCCTCCCCACCTTCCCCTCCACTTGTGCGTATGGTATTTTAACTCTACCTTCGGGCAGCAAACAAGCGTTGGTAGACCGCTCACCACACTGTCCACGGTAATCACAGGTCCCTGGGTCACCAGCGTTGGCGGAACGACGGGCTACAACCCAGAGATTGCGGCGAGTCTCTCCGGTGGCGGCTTCTCGGCGTATTTTTCGCGGCCGCCCTACCAGAACAATGCTGTGCCCACATTCCTCTCGAACCTCGGCGGCCAGTACAACGGCTTATACAAGTGCGTTCGCTATCGTGACCGCCGGTGGCTCATTCTCACTTTGTGTTATTTGTGTAGCCCTGAGGGACGTGGCGTTCCCGATATTGCTCTACAGGCAATAGACTACCTTAGCATCCTCAACAAGGAGACCTGGAAAGTTCAGGGGACAAGCTGCTCGACGCCGGTGCGCCACTCGAGTCTTCTTATCTCTGCATGCCTGATTGCCGAGCCGACGTACAGAGTGCGGCCGGAATCATCTCCCTGCTGAATGACTACCGGATTTCGAACGGCAGGTCGCCACTTGGCTTCCTCAACATCTGGCTATATAGTGTATTCCTCCCCGGCTTGAATGATATCACGTCTGGGTCGAATCCGGGCTGCAATACCGATGGATTCTCCGCTGTGCCTGGGTGGGATCCTGTGCGCCTAGCCATAGGCATGTCTTGTTATTCGACGTTGTCTCACTCTGGATTCTATAGGTCACGGGTCTCGGGTCACTCGACTTTGAAAGGCTGGTTGCAATACTTAGTCGATGGTAGTGGACTGACCCGGGCTAGCTTCAAAGCCTCGTCGCACTCATTATTCCATTCCTCCGGAAATTCCCTAACCCACTGGCAGATTGTCGCCGTAGCTGTCGACATCTTCTGACGCTTCTTCCAGTATTTCCCTTCCTCATCACTGAATCCGAATCGGTCTACATAGAGACGGCCCGTGTGTGTAAGCAGAGTACTATTACAGTAGTAGTATACTCCCTGGTGATTAGTATCGGCGTCGTCGCGTGTCATATACAAACTATGTACGTCCAACATGTTAATGGGAATCAATACCAGCTCGCCCTCTGCCAGCAATACAATGTTCGTGACGTCCACGTTTCACACTTACCGAGACAACTAACATCAATAAATAAACTCCAGCACACCAGTGCATCTCCGTGCGACGAGTTCTCAGACGCAACAACATTCACCACAGACGATGCAACAGCAGCTGAAACATGTGCAGATCAAACCACCCAAACATCCTGGGGAGCACTGGCACAAACCCGTCGGATCAGTTGCACATAGGTGATACACATTGGTGACATACCTGGTGCGATCCCCCCCGCAGTCGTTCGGCGGTTGCGCTGTCGTTGGGCCCAACAACCGTTTCCGAGTCAGTTCCTGTGTGCGGCTGAACGTTTACTATTGTCGGTGCGAGTTGGCCTCTTTTCCCATCCAGATGACATAAGTTTCCCACGTTAAAAAAGGAAAGTCGCCGGTAAGTTGGCCCCGTCCCGGAAGATTCCTTGAGAAAAACATTATTTTTACACTCAGCTCGAACAGTTGAATTTCGTAGCTATTAGCTAATAGATAATATTACAGAGCACGGCACATGTGATTTCTTCTTTCAATATGTTGATATATTTATTAGATAATAAAAATTACATAAACTAAAGATATTTTGTCTAAGTCGATAGACAAACCGCGAGCACACAGGGTGCGCGCCCCACTCCGCGTGCCTCCCCCCCGTTCGCATGTCGCTAGTGTATGGCACGGGTACCGGGTAAGGGTATGGACGGGTACGGGTACGGGTACGGAATCGTGACCCTCACGAAACCCGTTACCCTTGTCACGGGTCCGCGGGTTTCTGCGGGTAACTCTGCGGGTACAGATCGCCGGACCGGACGTTGCTGCGACGTGTCAGCATGTCCTAACAACCACCACGACATGCTCAGCAACTTGTCGACTGCGTTGTATTGGCCTCAAACAAGCTAAGTTTCCTTTTCCTTTTCCTTTTCCTGACTAACTGCATTACTTTTTTTCTTCTCTAGGTTTCAAAACAGGCCTCCACATGGCGCCTTGGCGCTACAACGGCGACACGGCGCCATGGCACTGCGACAGCGACAGTAACATGGCGCTACAACACCAATGCAGCGGCGTGGCGCTACAACGACGACACGGCAGCGTGACGCTACGACAGCGCCATGGCGCTTCGACAACGACTCAGCGCCATGACGCGGCGCCGCGACACCACGACACCAATGCGGCGCGCTGTTATACCGACGCCGTGCCCTGGCCCTACAACACCGACACCGTGCTCTGGCCCTACGACACCGACACCATGCATTGGGCCTGCGACACTGGCGTCACGCTGTGGCGCTACGACACTGACGCTGGGGGCTGGGCTTGCAACACCGACGTCGCGCCGCGGCACTACGACACCGACACCGCACGCTGGGCCTTCGATACCGACCGCGGCGCTGCGACACTGACGCTGGGGGCTGGGCCTGTGACACCGACATCGCGCCGCGGCGGCACTACGACACCGACACCGCAAGCTGGGCCTGCGACACCAACGTCCACGCCGCGGCACTACGACACCGACACTGGGGGCTGGACTGCGACACCAACATTGCGCCGCGGCACTACGACACTGACACCGCACGCTGGGCCTTCGATACCGACGTCACGCCGCGGCGCTACGACACCGACGCTGGGGGCTAGGCCTGCGACACCGACGTCGCGCCGTGGCACTACGACACCGACGCCATGCGCTGGGCCTGCAACACCGGCGTCGCGCTGCGGCGCTACGACACCGACACTGGGGGCTGGACCTGCAACACCGACGTTGCGCCATGGCACTATGACACCGACACCGCACGCCGGGCCTGCGACACCGACGTCGCGCCGCGGGACTATGATACGACACCGCGCGCTGTGACACCGATGTCGTGCCGTGGCGCCATGACACCGACACCAACGGCAGCGAGGTCCGAGGGTTCAGAGAGGCATAGGGAGGCCTTTGTAGCTTACAAGTAGTACAAGGACTGTACATACGTTAACGAACAATAGGTACTTTTGAGCACTACTAGTATACCCGCCTGTGCAACCCCTGCGGGTTTTCCATACCCGCCAAACCCCTTGAATACCCGCACCCCAACCCGTCAAAACCCGTACCCTTGTGGAGGGTCATGGGTTTAGGCGGGTAAGGGTACGGGTTGAAAATATTTACCCCGGGGTTACCCGTGCTATTCACTACATGTCGCCCGTGCACGGAAACCTGGGCGGAGTGGTGCGAGTCTGCGCCCGGCCCACGCTCCACATGAACTGGGGCGTGCGCAAATGAGTGAAGGGCGGCACACCCCTCCCTCCCGCACCGCCACTCGTTTGCACGCACCCGCTTCCAGGGTTGCACACGGCCAGCCCCCTCTCGTTCGCGCGTACACTCACCTTCTCCCCAGCGCACCCGTTTGCACAGAGTTGCGCGATGGCCTCCTCCCGGTCGCATGGAGCCCCCCCGTTCGGTTTATGCGCCGTCCCGGTCCTCCGTTCCACACAAAAGTGGGCGCGAAGGGGGGTGCGCGCACCACTGACCATTCGCGCGTCAGGGGTGGGAAGGGGGGAGCCACTCCGATTGTGCGTATCCCCTTTGCGTAGAAACGAGGGGAGGCGGCGAAAGGGGGGTGGGCTTCCCGCGCGGTCCCACGTAAACGGGTGGGGGGGAGGGGGCAAATGAAGGGGGCTCCTTCCACGCGGGCGGAGGGGGCAAACGGGGGGCTCACCTTTCCCGCGTCCGCGCTCCCTTTGCGCGAAAATAGGGGTGGGGGGCCAAAGGGATGGAGTGTGCCCCTTCCCCGGGGGCACAAAGGGGGGGTCTTGGCCCACGCGGTCCCTCTTGTTCACGGGTGACCAGGGGCGGAGGGGAAGAGGGTGCAAGGGAGGGGGAAGGGCGCAAAGGGTGCAGAGGAGGTTGAGGGGAGCGCGCTAAGGAGGGGCCGTGCGGCCGCACACTGTTTGCGCCGCCGCAGTCCCCTACGCGGCCAACAGGGCACGCGGAAAGGGGGCACAAGGGAGGGGCTGGAGGTAGCGGGCAAGAGGGAGCGGGACGTGTCGATCAAACAGAGTGTGTTGTTTACGTGTTATTTGGTTTTATTTACTCTGTAGATAAATAAAATATGAAAGACACAAAAAATCGAAGAAATCGGAGTTTTAAAATGAGTGACCTCAGCCGCGCTTACAAATGTACTCCCACGGAATTTCCTTTCTGGTAATCCCTATCTGGATGGGAAAAAACAAAAACTGTCGGTGCCAGTGTCTGGGATCACTCGCCATGGCATGTATGTGCGGTAGGAGGATATACACTGGTGGCGGGATAGAGTGCTACTAGCGGTTGGGCCGCGGTTCAAGTTGTTGAGAGTAGAGGCAATATTATTTGGCTTTGTCGTGTCGATATCCGCGTCGATGGTCCGGGCTACACATCCGGAACCGCTACGGTATTGCATCAGAACGGATGCCGTCGTGAAATTCGCGGATATTACTTTTGAAGACAACGTGCATGAGTCCTTCGCCGTGCTTTGCGCAAAACGCAGATTACCCAGTTCGCAGGATACATTTCGTTGGGCAGACCAAGATCCGGAAAGTGCCCGTGCACCTTACGTCTAATCGATTCGACAGTAGCTTTCGGTCGAGGATGGTCCGATGTCTCTATCTTAATAATTTTCCGTAGAAGAGAGGTTTCATCGTATTTGAGGATGTCGAGGCGAGGGCACTGGCCGCGGTGCGAGCCAAAGTTTTCTCCCAGGAACGCTCTTGCTTGCGCTCTTGTCACTACCGTCTCACAACTTCAACCTATTATATGCTCACCTATTAAACCGCGGCCAGTCGATTCTCCAGAAACAAAAACGCGTGCGATCGAACTGTTGCCTATCGTCCCACCGCGGCCCTCGATGTGCTGGGGCTAGGGAGACCGTTCGACGTACGCCTCGTCCAAGCTCCACGGTGGCTATTGTCTCGCTCTCATGGACATCATGCACTCCCGACTTCAAGTTCTCGCCGCCGAACTCACCTTCCTCTCCGCATGCCATGCAGCGCCGCCTCTTGGCGTCCGTTTCTCGGCGAAGATGCAACCCTTGGGCGAACTTCATACATCGCGGAACGCGTTCGGTGGTCGGCTTTAGGCACCTTTGTGAGTAGTCTTGTCTCTTGCGGGCCTTGTTTGAAGGCCTATCGATTGTCTGTCGCTCGTGCTCGGACAGGGTGAGGATTGGGTCTACCGGGACGTGCCTGCGGGTCGTCTGACGCCTCTGAGACGCCCGAGGACGGTACCCCGCCCGATGTTGGGAGTTCACAGGATGTCGCTCCCCCAACCTCGATGGGCAGAAACTCGATGCCGGCGGTGGTGTTGATTCAGCACATTCATTTCGAGTCGCTGGACGTACGCCTGAGGGTCGTCGAGCACCTGGTAGATTTTGGCGAAAGAGAACTCGAACGCGGAGGTCTGGTGGATGTCATTGAGTCGCGACCACAAAGGCTGCGAGGAAGCGGAGAATTGACTGACCCCCATCAACGTCAGGTTTGCGAGAAAAGATGGCGCAGCACAAATTGCGAAGTAATTTTGCTATCCGTGTCTGCCTCCCAACTCACATTGTCCCCTTCGTCTACCATCGCGAAGTATATACTGTCCAAAGAGAGGGCCTGTTCCATCCTCGAAGTTAGCATTGGGTTCCGAAAAGTCTCGCAGATAGAGGCGGGAAATGTATTGAGTGGGTTGGACGTCAGTTGCGCAAGTGGGAACTACTACCCTTGTTGATATTCTCGCGTACAGCGACGTGGATTGGGGTTCGCCAATTTCGCCTCCACATCTTTCGCCACGGAATTTGTATTGCGTGATAGGACGGTATACACATCAGATGACGGGGAGAGTATCGGATAGTATGAGTATGGTGGTACTATCTAGGACCCAGCAGGAATATGTATCCTATCGCACACACATCTGAAAGGTTAAACAATATCATGCCGCTGATCTGGCTGTGAAGGATGCGGAGGATGATCTCCTGTTCGCTCCGGTATTGGTCCCCTCGGTGAACGACCCGTGATGACTAGGTCCGAGTCGGTGACAGACGGCGGTGACGGGGATTGTGGTCGAGGGTATAGGGTGGACATATTGTTTCCGTGGATCGCCCGATTCACCGAGGGGGGGTCGACAGCGTCCTTAGCCTTGTGCAAACTAGGCTTCCGGCTACCATCATCGTTGGCAGCAGCACCAAGATCAGGTGCAGAGGTCGGTCTCGGAGAAGCGCTGGGAACAGCTGTAGCTATTATCGGGTGACGGGATTCTGGGAAAGACAGTGAGAGGTAGGATCGGGTCATTGGCACGAGTGAAGTCAGCAGCGCACCTGTAGGAAGTATACTGAGAACTTGATTAGACAAGGCTGGAGATGGGATGTTTGGTGAATTGGAAGGCATAAGGGGTTCTGTACTTTGCTCGAGGGCAATGACAGCGGGGAGGTAGGGTAAAGAGGAGGGGCAGATATAGAAGTTTCGGGAGTTGGGTGGAGTGTGGTTATACCTGAGTTGACAGTGTCCTGTATTGCGCTGGCGGTGGCCGAAGCTGGTGAGGAAACAGGAACGCGGAGGCTTTCGATAGTTGGCAGATGAGTGGGGTGGAAGTTGTCGAGCGGTTGTGCATCCGCGAGGCTTTCGATGAGACGAGGCGGGGAAGACACGGACAAGGGAGACGCAGCGAGACTGACAATGGAAGGGACGAGCGCGGCGTTATAATGCAGGATAGTGGGAGCGAAGGTGGTAGGGGCAGAGTTGTCATGAATATGGCCAGCGACGTTGCACACTGGATACGACGGTGGCTCATCCAGAATGTCATCCCAATCGACCGTGGAGGCGGAGAACAGTGTTGGGGCAGAATCGGTATCTTGATGTAGAGACGTAAATGTGACTCACCGTGGCGAATCGGTTTGAGCATCCAGGACCCTCAGATCGTGGTTGTTCTGAGCTTTGAGTACAATTTGATTCCAGAGAGCACAGAACTCGTGCTGCAGTTCAGGTGACGTGTCTCGTACATCGAACTTAAAAGCTGCCTTTAGAGCATAGAACATGGAATACGGCCAGAATGGTTCCTGGAAATGGTCAAATTGCTGGCGAACGACGTGAATCAGAATGACAAGTGACAGGCTGTCACCATTCGCGGCGTAGTCTCGAAGGACAGTTTCCGGGAGGCCGAGCACACTTGAGGCGAGAATGAACCACGATTCGTCGTGTCGTTGCACCTTTGCACAATGGTGGTAGAGATAGCTTGTGTAAACCGATCCAGTGCCATTTCCGCCATTGCCCCAGCCTCTCACAATACAGCCAAGTTTGCCAGATTGCGGCCCCCTACATTTTTCCTCCGAACACGATACTACGCATGACCCGACGATATTGGTAGGAAAACAATGCCGGATCAAGGGCCCTGGCGCAAATGACAGCTCGCCAATTTTTGATCGACCCCGGGAAGCAAATCTGATGAGAAGTGCGGTCAAACAAACCGGTTACTGCAGTTGAAGCTTCTCCCTGTTGCTCTCAAGTGAGACGGGGCAGAGGGTCGTCGACAACTTTTGAGCTGCGGAAGCCAGGTAAGCCGGAAAAGAAGCGCTCGAGTTCGTGGTCTTCGTCCAAACTGTTGAATGTCCAGAGAAATGCGCGAGTGTCGCTCTCCG
>JAKELI010000325.1:0-54293 GCA_021525025.1 Lactarius hengduanensis | reverse complement strand
TTATATACACTAATACTACAGTACTACGGCACTGTCGTTGTCGTTGTCCTTCACGTCACCGCCGCCGTAGCCTCCGCGGTACCGTCGCCATAGCCTCCGCGTCACCATCGCCGTAGCCTCCGCTGGTGGGTGGCAATGATGCCAGCGTCGATGCCGGCGTCGAGGTAGTGGTAGGGGCCGTGTCGAGATGGCGCCAGTGCAGGTTGAGGTGCGGCGCTGGTGGGTCGAGGTGGCAGGAGGGCAGTGTCGAGGTCGTGGTCGGGTCGGTAGGGTCGAGGGGTGTCGCGGCCGTGTCAAGGTGGCGGAGTCAGGGTCGTGTCGAGATGGCGCCAGTGCAGGTTGAGGTGCGCGGCGCTGGTGGGCCGAGGTGGCAGGAGGGCCGTGTCGAGGTCGCGGCGGCGCGGCGGGATCGAGGTCGTGGTCGGGTTGGTAGGGTCGAGGGGTGTCGCGGCTGTGTCAAGGTGGCGGGGTCAGGTCGAGGGGCAGCGCATGCACATGTGGGTGCGGTAGTGTTGAAGTTGCAGCGAAGTTGTTACGCTCGCAGGAGCGGGAAGTCCTGCCCGAACGAAATGAGTAAGAAAAAAACCAAAAGTGAAAAAAGAAACTCATCTGAGTGGGACCAAGTGCAGCAAGACGGCGACAACGGGATGACCTGCATTCACATATGTGAGCGGCAGGCTGAGGGGTGGAAGCGGTAGGTCAGGCAGGTAGAGTACTTGCATGCTGCGAGGTGTGAAGGCGGTGGGAGGAGGCCTTTGCGAAGGCGACGACGAGGCCGCCACTGTCCTGCAGCCTACACCAGTTAGAGATGAACAGGAAAAAAGAAATAAAACAAAAAAAGCCTCATACTATTTGCGTCTTCGGAATTTGTGAGGGGAAGGGAGAGGGTGGAGGAGGAAAGTGGTACAACAGAAGGCCCAAGGGTGTGCGGCCTGTCGTCAGGTGCCTAGCGACCATTTGCGAGGTCTTTGGCGTCGGTGATCTGGGTTTGACAGAGGAGGGGTGAGTCAGGGAGAGGGGGGAGAGAGCAGAGTCTGTGTGTGTACGGGGGAAAAGCGATGTTGATGGCATAATGTCAGGTGATACAAAGTCTCCCCTATGCAGGTCACGGGGACATTTAAAGTAGCGATCCAAACGCAGACTCCGATGTGGCAAAATGACGTTCAAAAAAAGTGTACTAAAAGAAAGAAATCGTGTTTTGCAAGACAAAAAAATCTGTGATACGTGCGAGCAGGCAGATGCAAAGCATGGGCGAGCCTTAAGAAAAGAAGTGCTCTGCCAAATAAAGACGCAAGAGCATACCAAGTAACGTTCATTCTCCGCTCACTCCGCAGACAAACACTTTGCTTTAGTATATTGTAGTAGATTCAACACCTATTCACCCATTACTCTTTGCGAACACAGGCAGTACCAGCTGTCCCAAAAAGTTTGTTCATTATTCACAAATGTCTTGTAATCGTAAGCAGTACTGTAACTGTGAACGTTTTAGGGAAATACGAATGTTGCCGATGTCGCTATCTCCCAAACAAGACTAGAAACCGGAAAAATAAGGTTAAAGTCGACAGAGTCAACACAGAGCGAATGAAAAGTTGCGTTCCGGTCGTACGCTTCCTGTTATCCCTTGCACTAATCCGAGACAGACTTACAATACGCGTGCAAGTGTGGGCCCTTGAATACCGGTTCGAAATGTTCCACAACAGCCAGATCTCCTGACCTGCGTACGGGGCCTTCTTTAGCGATGAAGTAACATGAAAAAGACAAGGCGCAATCCGAACCTTTTCGCGTCCAAAGTCACGTCAAAACGACGGAAGATGCCGGCAATGACGAGATACAGATTGCAATATGCCAAGTTCACGCCTATACAGCTTCGCGGACCTTTCGAGAACGACACCAGCGAGGCCTCAAGTGTCTTTGCGTCCCCTCCTAGCCAGCGCTCTGGGACGAACGCATCCGGGTCGGGGAACACCGCGGGCGAACGGACTACACAAAAAAACCATTGTGCGACGACAGTCTGCAAGCCCGTGAGCATGCACCGGAACCGGCCGAGCCACATAAGCAAGGACTTACTCCGCCAGGAACGAAAGTTCCAGCTATCGTCGCTCCTTCTGGGGGGACAACGCGCGGTAGCGCTGCGCCTCCTGGAAACATGCGAAGCCCCTCTTTGATAACCGCAGTCTGCAAGAGGCCACTCAGGACTCGAACTAAACCAGCTACCGGTCTAAGGACTTGCCAGGTACGGTAGCTTTTCGACGACTTCGTAACGCGGTACCTCTTCCAGAATCGGCCACGCTGTACGCAGTTCGTTTACAAGTCGTTGCTGTATTTCCGGGTTGTGTAATACATGATACGAAATTGTCGTCGCGGCGATTGCGGTCGTGTCCGAGCCGGCACTGAATAATGCCAGCGCTTCATGCCATAAGCTCAGCCTGGAGGGCAGTGGTCTTCCTTTATTAGCATCGGGATCCAACAGCGAATGATAAATGGTTTTGTGAGGCGCATCTTCAAGGCTGGCTGGGTTACGCAGGATTTCGTCAATCTGGTCCATCAATGACTATTGGGGGAACGTGTCAATTGTCGCTTTTGCTTTAGGGCGAATACTCACCGCGTGGATGAAAAACGTTGCCCTTGTCATGGGGGAACCGAAATTCTTACCAACCCACATGGGAATGTAACGCGTCATCTTTACTAAAGTCCTCGAATACTTGCTCAGGGTAGTGATAGCTATGGCCACTTGAGAAGCAATGACAATGTCAGACTGAAAGTCCGGCACTTTGGTCGTGTCCCAATTTTTCGCGTAGCAGAAGGCCATGATTACGTCGACACCAAAACTCTGATAGCCCAGCATGAGATTGCTAGACTTTCCTTTTATATCACCTGAACCAAGTCTAAACCACGACGCAGGTTTGAATCAAACGGCCCTCTTACCTGCCGCAAATTGATGAGCCAAGGCACCGCAAAGAACGTTCACCTGAAGGATAGATAAGAACATGTGACAGTTGCTCCATCAGTGGGACTGCGTCCTACCCGTTCCTGTATGACATCCTGCATTTGGAGGATCGATGTCCTGGAGAAGAAAGGGGCGATGATATCTCTACGCTGTTTAGCGTCAGAGTAGTGTATGGTGCCGAATGATGATGTATCTTGGTTGAAAGCACTGTAAAGCAGGTGGTCCTTGTCCCACTTGTTCCTTTGGTTGTATATGTCGCTATACGCAGCGGGATTCGAAAAGTGAAGCTGCGAGCAAGGTAGTTTGGGTGTTAGATGGGAGAAAACAGAGCATTTAGTTGACTTGTACGAACCTCGTTAGGTGTCAAACGAACAATCTCTCCTAGAGACAAAAGTATAAGGGAAGTCACAGCTTGGATAGTAATACTGCGCACCGTATTGTCGATGAAGTTCTACGCGCAGGTCGCTCAATGACTCTCCCTTGATAATCTCGCGATACGCCAACCATAGCCTGGAACAGGCGGCAAGCTTGGGTCCAGGAAAGTGGGAGAGTGGGTGGAAATATAGGTTGTAAACGATTCGCCAAGCGGAATAGGTCAGGATGGCGGCAAGCGCCGTGACATAGCCTGGCAGGGAGAAGAGAACCATGGCGATGGGGATGGCCCTTGTCCTTGCCTCGCGATTGATTTAAAAGGGGGGTCAACGTTGGCCCATGACCAACCCATATCTGTGACTCATTGATGGCAAGCTGGTGCCACAGAGGTTTAACCGCCATGGCGTCTGTTTAGGCGCAGCTGCGGTCCAACTAATGGAAGCTACTGCAGTGGTAAGTCAGTTTCGACTTGCACCGCCAAGCTGACACTGGTGTAAACTGAACTTGCGTTGTTTCTCCTAATGGAAACAATGCTCACGGTTAGTTAAACTTGTAAACGTTGTCACTCACATCGGAAGGTGTCAGTCACTGTCAGACCAGACTCTTCCCGATTCGATGTTCCGCGTAAGTGACTATTACTCACTAGTAGCTCCATTATATTGGCGTGCCGGTGCCGCATTTGTTGTGGGTCACGGCATTTGCCGTGACCTAATCACGAGGTCTGATTCTCGCCCTTGTTCTCGCAATTATAACTTTCAGGGGGCACGATCCCCAAGAGTCTTCACCAGTGGACAACATTGACCGGATAACCGTAACTTCTAGTCGCTATGCGACGTCAATGGCATCTGGCTTTCCATACCGCCCGCATCCAACTTTTGTCAGCTCGGTCGCCAGTACATGCGCATCAGAAATAACCGAAATCCCCTTGAAACGCCCGCATAGGAAATCCAAAAGGCACGGAAGGAAGATCGTCAGGATGGAAAGGCGACGGAGACAGTGTGTTGGTCCTCGTCATGACGGCGTCGTTCTGCTACAGATGCTGGATTCCAAGACACCTCTCGGCACTCTCAGGCTGGGCTCGTATACATAAGGCTCCGTCCGGCACCCAACGTGTCTCGCCTATCTGCAGCTCGTCTCGTCCGCCTGCAGGGAGTAGGACTGCCGGACTCTGCCAGCGGAAACTCCGCGAAGGATAAGGGAACACCCAGTGGCATGCCACTAGCCATGAACTGGGAAGCGGTAGTTAGCTGGCATAAAAAATGATGTGTACCGCAACAGACGTGGGTGTATAGCGGGGTGCAGAACGTTTTAACATACCCGAGCGGGCGGCGATCGTCAGTGAGGATGCCTGAGCCTGCCTCCGTAAATGCACCGCGGATGAGCCCTAGGCAATGTCAGTCCTGGATCCGTCCCAATGGTCCACGTCTACACGCCAAGGATTAGTGAAGACAGGGGAGATGTGGAGAGGGGGAAGAAACAGAAGCACGTACCGCAAACCGCGCAGAGGCGGCGGACATCCGGCAAAGAAAGATTAAGCTGCACATACAGCGCGTGTGCGCGCGTCTGGTCGGGTTATATGCAAGTTATATGACCGCGGGCTTGAGGACTGCGCATATACGGGGCGTGATGAGCGCAAAAAGCCACGCTGCGGTAGTAATGCCGTGCATGTTCTCGTTCCCGTACTGGTGGCAGCGTGAGGGCCATGGCGCCGAGCGTGAGCTGCAGGTGGCGCGGCCGGACGGTGATGGAGGCATCGAGCCCATCATCGATGGATTGTGCCCGGGCTAAGCCCGTGTGAGCGCCTACACGGCTGTCAGTGGAACTCGGCGCCGAAGTAAACGGGGAGAACCTGAGCGAGGAAGTGGGTCGGTGGCGAGAGTAACTCGGGCGAGAGGACACCGTGACCTTGGGAGGTGAATACAAAGGTGAATGTGTTGAGTGGTGCTGCTAGACGCCAGATGCGGAAGGGTAGCTTTGGGCTGTCTTTGCCAGTTGAACTTGTCGAAGCCTCGGCACTTTTAGCCCGTCGGAGTCTGTCCAGGTTGGAGATGCGATCTACTGTAGCGCAATTACAGTCAGTTTCGAGCGCATACCTTTCCAGCCATCTCCTGTGAAGCCCCCGAAACAGATATCCGTAAGGTAAAGAGGGTAAAGTGCCGTGAGGCGTGGCGTCTTCAGATTTCGGCATTTGCGCCTGAGCTTGACTCGGAACCCGAACCACTCCTCTCGATCCCCCCTCTTCCCCGTCCCTTGTTCCCTCAGGCTTCCCTCGCTCGCGTGATGTCCTGGCCTTCAGACGATCTCTGTCTCCGGTACCATACCATCATCGGATTGCGATAATTTCTTCTCCTCGATGACTCGTGACTCACGGCATTTGCCGTGATCCACATCAATACTTGTCGTCTTGGGTGATCCACTGGTATCTCAGCTCACTTGTGAACCCCCTGCGCTTTTCTCGCTTCTTACCATGTCGACCACGGTGGATTG
Organism: Lactarius hengduanensis; assembly: GCA_021525025.1. Classification (NCBI taxonomy): domain Eukaryota; kingdom Fungi; phylum Basidiomycota; class Agaricomycetes; order Russulales; family Russulaceae; genus Lactarius; species Lactarius hengduanensis. The sequence continues at coordinate 48,487 of JAKELI010000325.1, read as the reverse complement.
ACTTCTCTGTTGACTTGCTCCCGACGTTGACCAACTGGCCGGACAAGCGTGGATTCACTGGGGTCGTTTTGCGCTTTCATACAATGTACTGACTCTGAGATACTCGCGCAACACTCGAAACTGGACTCTATAAGGAGGAAACCGCGGATATTACGGTCCAAGAAGCACATGCGACTTGAAATCCATCTATTCAAAAGGAAATCATCCTAGCTATAATCTATTAGGTTCTCCAATCTCCTTTCGACGTGGCCTCAGGTATGGTGCGGGATTGCGGTAAGATTTCTTGTACCGAAATGCCGTAGATCCTGTTGCTCAATGGGGTACCGAGGAGGTTGGCTGCGTCGTGCATCAGAGCAGCTTTGGCAGGGGCAGTTTGGGATGGTAGCATTTCTGTCCCGTGTGGGTGTAGGTACGTATTGTTGAAAATTGAGGTCTGGACGTTCTGCAGTAGGGGGAATCTGGAAAACGAGGCTTGGCAGGTGCGGCACGGCGAGGAATTCATTGCTACGATGGCTTCTTTTGGCAGTCGGTGATAGTCGGTAATTTGCCTTGGTTTTCCCGGTGAACACGGGCATGGCTCTCTCGCGCACATCGTTATACCGCATCATTGTCTTAGCAAGATCACCATCGTATCTAGAAGCGTCTCTGGGGGTTTCCGTGCAGTCCTCGTGTACGTCCCGTTGCGCGTACCGTTTGGTAGACCTGTGGCCTTGCACTCCAACCAGGCTGGCGCATGCACGTATGCTCCTTATGGAGCCCGATCTTTCATCAATTTTCATCGCTGCCAGTGGACGGACGCCTCCTTGGACAAGTTTCTGTGCCTCGTTTCCCACGTATTACCTAATTATCTGGGCGGTAGTCAGCTGATAAGATCTATAAGACTTCGTGCTCGTCTGTGATGTTTTCACTGACGATCGCCGCCCACTCAAGTTGCGCCACTCACCATACTATCACGTCACACAGACGTACTCTCATGCCAGTGCCTGCTGCTGCGTGTTGGTCGTCTCTGAGTGGTGCTCGTAGCCACATTGCGCTCCCTCGACCCCAACCCGCCCCTCGATGCCAGCCAGCGGCGCCTCCCGGGTGCGCTCACTTCTCCTTTGCAACTCCTCCCCGTCGCGTGCGATGGCTCTGACATTGGCACATGGGCGACGAATGAGCTGCTGAGATGTGAGATGGGTAGTCACTGGTCTATGGAACGGGCTTCCCCTTGTTGCTCTTATCCGTCACACCCTCAACGACTTGGATGAGCCAATACAGACAGTACCATTCCTCAAATCTGTTTGAAAGACTCGCTACTTGACTCCCTGTAGCTTTCTTCCTCCCGCAAGAGAAAGTAAAGTATGGCCCACTGGCAGGTGTCATTGATTCCCGAAGGGGTGTGTCGTCTTCCAAAAAATCCAACACAGAACCGAAATCCTTGTGCATATGAAAGTAGCAATAACACGACGGTACAGGATTAATCGAGGCACGGCTTAGCAACAATAAAGCAACAACAAGCAAAACGTAAAGAAAGCAGCGGCGAGAACGCGACATGGTAGTATAGCGGTACAGAGACCCTTTCTCTGAGGCTCGAAAATCGTGGGCAATGGCGGCAATCATCACGGTTTCGACAGCGAATGCCGGTTCAGGTGATATCAGCCATTTCGAGCGCAATCCATACCTTGAAACGACCACCAGGGCCAGGCTCAATCCAAACCACATTGATGAGTGTATCAGGATTGTTGAGGTAACGGCCAAGAAGATTCCTCAGACCGTTCACTGGCAGCATATGAGCAGGTGGGGCTGGGTCGGGCCAGACGTTATGAAATGCTCCGGGAGGGTCAGCCGCGGGAAACTGAGCACCATAGCCAAAACGGCCATCGTGATTCTCTTGGACCGCCTGCAACAAATGATTTGGTCGGATATATGTATGTGTGGAAAAAGGCTCTACACACTGGAGGAAGATCATGTGCCTCTGCCAGAAAGCCCTGGGCAACTCCTACATCCCGATGGATGCGCACGTATGGATCTTCTGGATACTAGGCGAAGGTGTCACTGTCAGACGGGGTGCCCAACACCACACCAATGAACATCGCTCACAGGTGGTGGGGGAGGGTAATAGTGTGCCGGATTGTAATTCGGTGCGCCAATGTGGCGTGGATACTGCATTTCATCTTGCTCGACCACGTTTCCCAGTGGCTGAGGGACTCCCTCCTGCCGATTGATGTCTTGCTGGTCATCGCCGGCAATATGAGGGTTCTAATGAACAATAGACATGGGTGAGCGCTTGTCATGGGTGATACGGTGGGAAAGGCTGACCACAACACGTGGCTGAACATGGCCGTGTGCTTGGTGGAGAGGAGGAAGAGGGAATGCATTTGCTGGGAGGTGGTCGGCTTGTTGATATGGAGCCCGATGATGGGCCATTTGATGCGGCGCAAGCTGGAATGCGAGTGTGTGATCTATGTTGGGGGAATCAGAAGAAACCCTGGTTGGATTGTAGTTTCCATAGTAGAACCAGAGTTTTATAACGAGGTAGTGGGCGCTTTCATGTTGTTCTGTGGCGGTCCTGGCGGAAGTCATGTCCTCCTTTTTTGGGTGTGTGCCTGACTCCATGCACATCGACACCAAGGAAGGGGGTGCCGAGCAAGAAGACGAGGGTTCATACACGCTCACCGTGAGGAACTATCCACCCTATATCAGGGTTCATGAGATAGCCTGCCGTTCGGAATTTGAATCTAGTCAAGAATCTAGTGTACACTCTAGATACCTAGAGCTTTCGGACATCAGGGGCTTCGACTAAGCTCCTAGAGCGTCACGGCGGTACAGGAATTTCGGACATCAGGGGCACTGAACGAACGGACGGACGTCACGGTGTGACCCGAAAATAACGATAACGCCACGTCGATCGCCGGAAGCCAGGGCTTAGGATCTCACACTTGACTCTTCCGAGTCAAGAACATCAATCCCCGCGGGGCGTACTAGTCCTCCCGTGTACTCTCCCCGTTTCCATTACTTATCCTCGTCCTCCCCTTCGTGCCCCTCCTCTCAGTATCCTCTCCCTCCCTCAACTTTATCTGATAAACAATGATATATGTACTGGTTCGTGGCTTTCATTCTCACAAGCATACTTCAAGTCGCCTCTAAACAAGCTCCTTGGAACTGTCGCATCTTTTTTGGCTATCAATCCTGGGCTCAGCCATTCCATTTGAGCAGGGATTACAAACTACGGCCGGCGCATACACACGCATGCACCCTCAATCTCTCCACCATCTCATCATCAGAGTCGCGAACAACATGGACTCCGAGCTCGATCCTGCAAGCTAGGACGGCGTTAATCACAAGGTGCAGAGGATAGTCCACATGTCCCATCCACGAGGGTATGTCTAGATGTCATCCCGATGTCCCTCAGTGATTCCGAACAACGCCTCACTATGACTTCTACACTGTACGTCATACGTAAGCACCTTCATGTTCCCAAACTTATCTTCTATTGGTCCTACATATCTGCGACTAGTCTGCGATCCTCACGCCAAAATTATGGCCACACAAAAACACCTCCCACAACGGCCTGTGCCAGTAGTTTTGGAATTCATAGGCGACTCGCCGAGACAGTCGGCTTGTTGCGCCGTTCGTCAAGCGTCTCGGCCTGAGTCGATTTGGTATCTGGATGTGTAAACTACCTGGAGGACTCGGACGTAGAAGAAAGTTCTTCCGGATCGTAGTTGACCGTAGAGCCTACTTTGTGTTGAAGAAGTGGGCGGGACAGTCGTACCAGGTTGAGTGGGAACGTCCGAGAGGAGTTGAGTTTTTGGTCTATCCTTGAAGATCAAGTTGAAGACCCAAGCTACAGTCAGCATCATCGAGCGTGTCCCGTCTCGTGAAGTCTCAGAAACAAATAACAGAAAGGAAAAAGAGTGAATCGGTGAAGCTGTCATCCGTCACCGATTTACGACTTCTTCGAGACTGACTTCGAAGAAATAATCGTGATTTCTGAGTTGCACTGTGCGGTCTCTGGGTTTGCTTCCCAGGTGAGACACAGAGGTCTTGTACGATAACTCACGGAGAAAACTAGCTTGAGTTTTGCGGACGCAACCAAAGTTTTATATCCGCGTTCTTATAAATGGCATCTCAGTCCCATATTCGTATCCAAGCATTTCATAATACCGTATCTTTTTGCTTTCAACAAGCGTCGTGTTGCACGCACTCCATCCCCAGGTTTTTGGAAATTGGAAACAACAGCAGTCCTCGGCGACTAAGTGTAACGTCGAAATACTCAAACTACACCCTACTTGTAGTCCAACGCGAGGTTTCGTTGAAACTTGGAAGAACGTGCTTAAGAGGAGAATAAAAACTATCACCCCAGGTTGACCATGACATTCGGCTTTGCTTTGGTCAACCCATGCCGGAATTTGGCCAAGTCACACTGGGCGGGTGGTGGGCTTCGGGCTCAGCTGGCACTTCACACGCTGGGGGAAGAGGAAAGGTTACAGTAATGCCGTACAGTAACGATTCCATCAACATCGGATTGCGTCACATGATTGGACAGCCTTTTGCTACAATCAGCAACCCGCATAAAAGCCTCTTCCAGCACTAGGCGCGCCATCTCGCACAGCTGCAGCTCATCTGTCGTCCATCTACTGAGGGGTACACACGCGACTGAGGGGTCACGCAAGTGAAATGAGCACACCGGGGAGCACACCGCTGGCCGGGCATCAAGCCGCGAGTGGCGTTGAGGAAGTGTGAAGCGTGTCTACACACACCACTCAGAGTCGACCAATGCGCATGCATGAGCGTCTTTGCGACATGATAGAGAATATTGTGGTACTTTGAGCGGGTGGAAATTGTCAGCGAGAAAGCCCACATCTCTGAATGCATCGTGGACAAGCACTAAGTCAAATTAGCTGAATACAGCGCTGGCACGCCATATAAGTAGGGAATATGTGGAGAACGGGAGGGGAGGTACATCACAAACCTCACGGAGGCGGCGGCCATCCGTTGATTAGACTCTGCACAGACCACACCGGAGCACGTTAGTTGGGCCGCATGACTACCTCCCGGGAAGCACACACAATGGGGCGCGGGCGGGGACTGTGCGGTGCAAGGAGTGAGGAGCTCACAGTGCTGCGCTGAGGTGGCAACGTCGAGTTCCTGATCTCATTCGGACACCACAAAGTCCACGAACAACCCGCTGAAGGCAGTCACCTGACTGTGAGAAGTAGCTGGAGCAACTGGACAACGGAGGAATTGAACGCATGGTGCTGCGGAGGTCAGTGTGTGGCGGATGAGGAGTGCGATAAGAACGGGATGGGTAGGGTATTGGCAGTGGGGACGCCACATGGCCGACGGGTGGTGTCGCAAGATGCGGGAACCTCACGTCAAGGACCCAAGGTGAATGCTGCGGCCATCGTTGATGCGTTGACGATTTGAGCGGGGGCCACCACCTTCAAGTTTCTGGCCCCACGGACTGCCACGCCCAGGTCACGTTGGTGAACCTTTTAGTACTACTGTGTATAAGGGGAGCTGGTAATCGTCTAATGATATCTGGATTGCAAGGCAAGGAAATAAATAATAAGGCAAGGCACAATCACGATTCTCCGACAGCAGTTTGTCGAATCAAAACAAAACAAAACAAACAACCCGGAATCGACACCGCTTTGTCATGGTCATGGATACCGCGCCTGCCTGTAGCGATGGCCGATTAAGTTAACAGCCATGAAAACTAGGAAGGTGTTACTTCATTTGAAATTGGTTATAGGCCTTTATATGCTCACACACGAGGCAGCTAAATTACTAGAGGTCAAGGCCACCCAGTATCCTCCCCCTCCCCCTGCAACCTAAACACCTATTGCTCATCGTACCGCTAGCCCCCAGATGGATAATCAATGGACAAATCCGCACACAGGCCCACAGTGCCACTATGTGGTACAAACTTACGCATACCGTCTCTCCAAGGGCTCATTGCAATGCCTCATTCTCCAGGTCCCCCCTACTGCAGAACGTAATGACCAACCAAACGCACCTGCACACACGCAGGACGCAAATGCTGCCATCCCGAATTGCCCCTGCCCAATGTGCTCTGATGCACGGCGTAGACAACCAGATTGGTACCCCATTGAACAACAGGATCAACAACGTTTCGGTGTAAGCAGACTCATTAGCAATACTACACCATACCTCATCTCTTCAAAGGATGCTGTTGCTCCATTTGTGAATCATGGTCAACGTCCCGACAATCGACAGGAAACTGCCTCGGGCGCACCTGACCACGTGTGGGCACAGATAGCCCATCCGGAAACTGTGAAATTACTCCCCTCCACATACATACACATTACTGAGGTTTTGGCATAGGGGATCCAAGATAACATCGGCTATGCACCTGTCCCAGAGAGAGCAGGCCCTCCCAACGTAGGGTTGCTCCATGCTCCGATACTTGACGCGTCGATAGCGGAGGGTCGTAGGCGTCTGGCGGGCCGCTACCTCAACAACCCAGATGCATACGTAAGGATGATCCGCCTGGAACCGGGCCCGTCCGGTCAGTTCCGAATCATCATCACGCTTGAAATGGCCAACATACTATGAGGCTATAGCGAAAGGAAACAAAGAACATATATGACGGTTCTTTGGGTAGATTGATTTTCAAGTTGCTTTGCTGTCTTCGTCGCGTTGAATTTGTATGTGTTTCTTGGTTTATACCTCGTATTTCCGGAGTTTCCTCCTTATATAGACCAATTTTTTGTGTGAGTATCTCAGAGTCAGTACATGGTACCCGAGCGCAAAAAGGCCCCAGGGGATCCGTATTTATTCGGGAGCAAATAAGTCCACCGTAGTCGAAGTGACAAGGAGCCAGAGAGAAGCGCAGAGATTCCCAGGTGAGCTGCGGAGGGGACCGGCACGAGGGAGTGGGTTCTCAATAACGCCTGACGAACGCCAGGGGCAATGCTCCGTTGCGCAGAATCGTCAGTGGGTAATACTGTGAACTCGCAATACGCCGCCAGATGGATGAGCAGGGAAGCAGGGGGTGGAGGATAGGAGCTCCAAGAGTGCCAGAGAGACAGTGCCAATGAGACTCTGGGGTGAAAGCGTTTGGTTCCGTGGGTTATCGAGCTTCGCAGGCCATCATGATGATGGCATTGGTCGACATGGGTCTCGACGTGGGTCATGGCAAATGCCGTGAGTTAAGATCACGAGGTCTGATCACGTTCTCGCCCTTGTTCTCGCCAGTCACTGGAATTTATAACTTTCAAAGAGTCTTTGCCAGTGGACGACATTGACCGGAGAATCACAACTTCTGTCACTATACCACGTCAATGGCATCTGGCTCCAATACCGACAACTTCCGTAATTGATACTGAATTTGCAGGACACCTCTTGGCACTCTGAGTTCGTGTGCGAATGCGTTCCACAATTTCTACTCAACCTCACGGCCATTTCGGACATATCTATCATTTCCATACCCTTTCCTAATGCAGTTTTTTTCTTCGTCCGGGAGCGTCTGGGTGAATCCGCGAAATTAACAACCACATCGTTCACTCATGAGGCTCTTACCGTTTATCGGAAATCTGCCACATATGCTCTGGTCGAAGGTGCAGTCCAGCGACGTATACTACATAAAGCCCCGTCCTCATCTCGCATATCTGCAGCTCGTCTATCGTCCACGTGCCGGTGGTCAGCGGGAACTCCGCGAAGGATAAGGGAACACCCAGCGGCGTGCCGCTAGCATGAATCGGGAAGCGGTAGTATTGTTGAGGAGTGTAGCTGCGAACAAAAAATATAACGTGTACCGCACAGACGTGAGTGTGTAGTGGGGTACAGAGAGTTGTAGCATACCTTAATTGGGCGGCAATTGTCAGTGAGTGAGCCTGAGCCTCCATCAATGCATTACGGACGATCCCTGGTAAGATCAATCCCTGGATCAGTGCCAACAGTCCACGTCTATACGCCAAGAATTGAAAGGGCACGGGAGATGCGGAGAGGGGAAAGAAAGCAGAAGCACGCACCACAAACCGCGCAGAGGCTGCGGCCATCCGGCAAGGAAAGGTTAGGCTGCGCATATAGCCCGTTATGACTGCGGGCTTGAGGACTGCGTATATGTGGGGCGTGAGGAGCGCCACGCTGCGGTAGCGAGGCCGTGCTCGTGCTCGTTCCTCCACTCAGTCGCGAGTGGTGGTGGAGCGAGGGCTACGGCACCGAGCGTGAGCTGCAGGCGGCGCGGCCGGACGGTGATGGGGGCATCGAGCCCATCATCGATGGATTGTGCCCGAGATAAGCCGTGTGAGCGCCTACACGGCTGTCAGTGGAACTCGGCGCCGAAGTAAACGGGGAGAGCCTCGCTCGTGGGTCGGTGGCGAGTGTAAGGCAGGGGTCATCAGGAACCCGCACCCCCCTCTACGACTTGTTTCCGCTTTCTCCTCCCTCACTCACACAAAGGTAAAAATGTAGTACATGAGACCTAAAGGAAACAAGATCATCTTTCTTTCTCCTGTTTTATTTTTGAAAAATATTTTTATTTGAACGAGAAAAAACGGAAACAAGTTGTAGAGGGGGGTGCGGGTTCCTGATGACCCCTGCCTTAGCTCGGGCGAGAGGACACGGTGACCTTGGGAGGTGAATACAAAGGTGAATGTGTTGGGTGGCGCTGCTAGACGCTAGATGCGGAAGGGTAGCTTTGGACCGTCTTGCCGGTTGAACGTTGGAGATGTGATCATGTGATCTACTGTAGCGCAATTACAGTCAGTTTCGAGCGCATCCCTTTCCAGCCATCTCCTGTGAAGCACCCGAAACAGATATCCGTAGGGTAAAGAGTGTGAGGCGTGGCGTCTTCAGATTTCGGCATTTGCGCCTGAGCTTGACTCGGAACCCGAACCACTCCTCTCGTTCCCTCCTCTTCCCCGTCCCTTGTTCCCTCAGGCTTCCCTCGCTCGCGTCCTGCTGATGTGCTGGCCTTCAGACGATCTCTGTCTCCGGTACCATGCCATCATCGGATTGCGATAATTTCTTGACTTTTCCTCTCCTCGATGAGTCGTGACTCACGGGATTTGCCGTGATCCACATCAATACTTGTTGTCTTGGGTGGACTTTCTCGCTGACGATCGCCGCCCGCTCAAGTTGCGCCAATCACCATACTATCACGTCACACAGACGTACTCTCGTGCCAGTGCCTGCTGCTGCGTGTTGGTCGTCTCTGAGTGGTGCTCGTAGCCACATTGCGCTTCAAGTTCCTCGACCCCAATCCACCCCTCGATGCCAGCCAGCGGCGCCTCCCGGGTGCGCTCACTTCTCCTTTGCAACTCCTCCCCGTCGCGTGCGATGGCTCTGACATCGGCACATGGGCGACGAATGAGCCGCTGAGATGCGAGATGGTCTACGGGACGGGCTTCCCCTTGGTGCTCTTATCCGTCACACCCTCAACGACTTGGATTGGTCTTATGGATGGAGTCAATACAGACAGTACCATTCCTCAAATTCTGTTCGAAAGACTCGCTGCTTGACTCCCCGTAGCTCTCCTCATGTAAGAGAAAGTAAAGTATGCAGGCGTCATTGATTCCCGAAGGGGTGTGTCCTCGAAAGAATCCAACACAGAACCGAAATCCTTGTGTATATGAAAGTAGCAATAACACGACGGTACAGGTTTGATCGGGGCACAGCTTAGCAACAATAGAGCAACGACAAGCAAGACGTAAAGAAAGCAGCGGCGAGAATGCGACATGGTAGTATAGCGGTACAGAGACCCTTTCTCCGAGGCTCGAAAATCGTGGGCGATGGCGGGAATCATCACGGTTTCGACAGCGAATGCTGGTTCAGGTGATATCAGCCAATTCGAGCGCAATCCATACCTTGAAACGACCACCAGGGCCAGGCTCAAACCAAACCACGTTGATGAGTGTATCAGGATCGTTAAGGTAACGGCCATGGCCGAAGATTCCTCAGACCGTTAACTGGTAGCATATTATCAGGTGGGGCTGGGTCAGGCCAGGCGTTGTGAAGAGCTCCGGGAGGGTCAGCCGCGGGAAACTGAGCACCATAGCCATAACGGCCATCGTGATTCTCTTGGACCGCCTGCAACAAATAATTGATCGCCGGGTATACATGTGGAGAAAAATTCTACACACTGGAGCAAAAGCATGTGCCTGTACAGGGACGGCGCCCTGGGCAATTTCTACGTCCCGATGCATGCGCATGTATGGATCCTCTGGAGACTAAGCGAAGGTGTCACTGTCAGATTGGACGCTCAGCACCACACCGATGAATATCACTCACAGGCGGTGGGGGAGGGTAATAGTATGCCGGATTGTAATTTGGTGCGTCAATGTGGTGTGGGTACTGCATTTCATCTTGCTCAATCACGTTTCCCACCGGCTGAGGGACTCCCTCCTGCTGATGGATATCTTGCTGGTCATCACCGGCGATATGGGGGTTCTAATGAACGGTAGACATGGGTGAGTGCTTATCATGAGTGAAACAGTGGGAAAGGCTGACCACAACGCGCGGCTGGACATGACCATGTGCTTGGTGGAGAGGAGGGAGAGGGAATGCATTTGCTGGGAGGTAGTCGGCTTGTCGATATGGAGCTCGATGATGAGCCATTTGATACAGCCTGCGAGTAGGTGATCAAGCTTGGGAGAATCCGAAGAAACTTTAGGCTGTAGTTTAACCATAGTAGAACGGGGGCTTTATAAAGAGACGGTGGGCGCTTTTCTACGCAGGAAGGTTTATAAAGAGCTGGTGGGCGCTTTTCTACGCAAAAGTTGCGCATCAGCAAAAACTTGGGAATTTTTTATTGGCTTACCAAATTGAAAATGGCTTATGTGGATTTTTTATTATAGAAACATTTAGTGGTATTCAAGTCTGATATTACGGTACAACGCCAAGGTCACAGCCATACGGCGCCCAGATGTTATCCGCGAACGGGCCGATGCTTGCACCATTAATGATCCTAAAAAGTGGGGTCGTGGGTAACATTTATACACAATTCGAGGGTACATATGGTACAGTAATGCTTACCCGCTGTAGGCGAGGGTCTACCACGAGACACGCCCACCCTGCTTCACTATAAAGCCAGTCCACGGGCACCTATGCTCAACTATAATCCAGCGTGTCCCTTCTGGCTCTCTCTAACTAGATTGCATACCAGTCCTCCAGCTCCGAGTCATTCTCATCAAATGCCCGACTACGATGCATGAAGTTCGACCCCAACAAGCTGACCACTTTTCAAGGGAAACAACATTCCCTCGTCCTGTTATCTACCAGTCACATGGCCATGTAGTGCAGAACGATGCTGTCAACCTTCCATTTTGCATTGTCCTCCTCCAGTTAATAGGCGCTTACACACTTGTATCAAGATCACGAGGTCTGATCACGTTCTCGCCCTTGTTCTCGCTAGTCACTGGAATTTATAACTTTCAAAGAGTCTTTGCCAGTGGACAACACTGACCGGAGAATCACAACTTCTGGTTGCTATGCGACGTCAATGGCATTTGGCTCCAATACCGCCAACTTCCGTAATTGGTGCTGAATTTGCAGGACACCTCTCGGCACTCTGAGTTCGTGTGCGAATGCGTTCCGTAATATCTACTCAGCCTTACAGCCATTTCGAACATAATTATCATTTCCATACCGTTTCCTACTGCAGTTTCTTTATTCGTCCGGGAGCGTCTGGGTGAATCCGCGAAATTAACCACGTCGTTCACTCATGGGGCTCTTACCGTTTACCGGAGATCTGCCATATACGCTCTGTCGAAGGTCCAGTCCAGCGACGTATACATACAGCCCCGTCCTCATCTCGCATATCTGCAGCTCGTCTATCACCCACGTGCCGGTGGTCAGCGGGAACTCCGCAAAGGATAAGGGAACACCCAGCGGCGTGCCGCTAGCTATGAATCGGGAAGCGGTAGTATTGTTGAGGAGTGTAGCTGCGAACAAAAAAGATAACGTACCGCACAGACGTGAGTGTGTAGTGGGGTACAGAGAGTTGTAGCATACCATAATTGGGCGGCAATTGTCAGTGAGTGAGCCTGAGCCTCCATAAATGCATCGCGGACGATCCCTAGGTAAGATCAGTCCTCTGGATCAGTGCCAACAGTCCACGTCTACACGCCAAGAATTGAAAGGGCACGGGAGATGCGGAGAGGGGAAAGAAGGCAGAAGCACGCATCACAAACCGCGCAGAGGCGGCGGCCATCCAGGCAAGGAAAGGTTAGGTTGCGCATATAGCCCGTTATGACCGCGGGCTTGAGGAGTCAGGACTGCGTATATGCGGGGCGTGAGGAGCGCAAAAAGCCACGCTGCGGTAGCGAGGCCGTGCTCGTGTTCGTTCCTCACCTTCAGGCGCGAGTGGTGGTGGAGTGAGGGCTACGGGCGCCGAGCGTGAGGTGCAGGCGGCGCGGCCGGACCGGTGATGGAGGCATGGAGCCCGTGGGCGGCCGTCATCGAATGGCGACGATGGGTCGTGCAGTGCCCGTAGCCAGGATGCCGTGTGAACGCCTACACGGGCTGTGGAACTTCGGCGCCGCGGCAAATGGTGAAGAGCCTGAGCGAGGGAAGTTGTCGGTAGGCAGGCGTTAGTCGGGCGTGGGGATACTGTATCACAATAAATGGGATGAACGGACGAGGCGGCACGTGGCTCGTACCTTCGTGCCTTCTCAAGCTCTCGACCTGGTTCAAGGAACCGGAACACTTTCATTCTTGTGTCCATTTCGAGAAGCAGTAGTCGAATACACTTCAGTACAGCTGCACCTCTATCTGCAAAATGGTCCTCAGATGCATGCCACGTATCACGAAAGAGCCAACTTCGGAAATGGGGGAGTAGTTCAGTCTGAGTCTTGCCAACCACCTCACGTTGCACCTTCGCCCTCCCTGCTAATCCTGCTAACTGCTATTGCTGACTTATCGATGCCATCTGCCACCTTTTCTGCCACTCGCTGCTACCCATGCACCTTGGGTGTCCGGCCCTTTAGCCTTTCGCTGCCTTTATGCTATTTTCGCGAACTGCCGTTTATCACTCGCGACGCTAGCGACTGTCCAGCGATGCCATGATCAGCCTTATCCTGTGCCTTGTACCGCAAGCGACGCCATCGCTTGCCATGCCGCATGATGGCCGTCGGGCGATTGCGCTGTCCGACCCCCACCCTCTGCATGTACATGCACGCACCAATTTTGCCCACCGAACTCGCAGAAAAGCCTGCAGGAGTCCGGAAGGGTGGCAGCTTTGGAACGCGAGAAATGCCAATCATGCCACGCCTCAAATTCTGTCAGCCAAAGCCGATCCAGCGATTCATTTAAGTCATTTCCCCCGCCAGCAGAGGCATACCTAGTCTCTATGTGGGCCCTTCTTGCTGGCTAACGCTGACCGCATTTAGGGTTCGCAAAATGATATATACAGGAAGAACATATATTGAACGAGGACGACATTGTATTGAGGGCTGACTGGCGAGCGCTGACTAGCTAATGATGGCTACTGTCACAGTGGTCGGAGGACTCACTGAAAGGTGCCCAGTATGTTGCACCGTTCAATACGGCCTCAGTTGATTTCGCCTCCAGGCGTGCAGTCTAGAGGACCTGAAAGAGGCCATAAAAATAACTTTTAGCGTGCTATATTACTTACTGTAAGCAGGTGAGTTTTTTGCTGTGTCTTCAAATGAAGGTCAAGTCGGAGGTCCGATCCGGTGCAATCACATAGGCATGTCCCAGTTTGGCTACGGGAAAGGGTGTGGGTTGGCGGCTTCAGGGCCCGGAGTTTGCGCCCGATAGACCGAATCGTTGTTTTCCCTCTTCCCTGTCTCCCGTCCCCGTCCCCTTAGTCTCCTCCCCATGTGCCATCTTCCAGACGATCTCTGCATTGCTAGCGCTGGTACCCATGCCAGTGCCAGTGGGTTGCAATCTTGGCCTACTATGATTGTCTCTCCCCTTGATAGCTTCATGTCTCATCTGCCAGTGCGAACCCCCAAACTACTGGCACGGGCCGCTGCGGGAGGGGATGTGTAATCAGTCGTAGGTTCGGCGTAAATAAATTGTAGATATGAGATAGTGCTTACGTGTGAGATACGTGTAGAAGTTGTGGTAGTGGAGGCGTCGTTCGTGATCGCGTGATCACTGGGGTACAAAATAGACACTGGTACACGCCGAAGCGTATGGGGCTTCTCGCATCACCGCGTCCAAGACACCGTTGCCGCTGGGATTGGGATTGACATATTAGATCCATATACAAGACCACCGCCAAGAAGTACGGAAAATGTTTTTTGCAACAAGGTGGGGCCCGGGGGGACAAGTACTAACACTTCACTACTAGTAGCTTCACTGCTCGGTCTCCCATTCCCGGCCGATCCAAGTCAGTGCCACAATACGTCATCGACCAACCCTAAACCTTAAACGTAGATCTCTCTCGGACTTCGGTACGGTAGTCCTGCCTCCGCCCATCTGCTTTCCACGGTTCCACCCTCTACTTTGCCTATTTACGGTACATTGGCCAAACCCAGAACCTTAGGTCTCTCGGTAGTCCTGACCCATGGCACCCCTACTATACGTAACATTTGACAAGGGCACTACTGGATTGACTCAGACCCCTCCCACCCCAGCACGCGATTAAATGTTCGGCATTCCGCACTCAGCGCTTGCTTCTCAATATGGCACACAGCCTCACTCATTCTGCTTGTCATTCTGCTCAGGCGGTGACTTTCAGAAATCAGCTAGAATGCTCAACAGTTCCAGGTTTTCGTTTTCGTCTCAACAAGAGTTCCTTCGCGATAGTAACCGCGGGGGCTGGTAACAAGAGTGACACAACGATCACGAAAAACCTCATGAAAGATGTGATCCAATGATGCTTGTTTGGTCATCGGAATGTCTCCCGAACAAACGCGGGGACTTTCAGGAACTGTGCCATATAGAGAACTGAGTATCGCACCGTCGATCGCCCAATGCCACCATCATCGCTCAGTCGATTCGTATGCCATGAACAGAATGCGACACACCTTCTGATATGTGGTCGTGTTGCGCCCTCCGATACTGACGAAACCAACGCGTCTATGGCATAACCGGCCCTCGACACTTACCATCAGTCAGAAATGGTGGAAATCTGGCGACGGGTGACATGTGACAGATAAGGTGCGACCCCACCCAGTCATCTGGAGACGTGAGCCTTCCTTGTTTTCCCATTTCAGTAGCTACGCTCACGTTCTTACATTTTGTGCTATCCCTTGGGCTGATTATGAGGATCGGTAATAAGCTTCCTGCCTTGGCCATTGGGTTGATAAGAGCATTCACTTATCGTAGAAGCTTGTGGGCGTCGTCTGCTTGGACTAGGAACGCCAAAGGACGAGGACGAGACTCAGAGCTTGATAAGGACTGGAGTGATCTGTGCCAATGAGGGGACGGGACAATCTGGCCATAATGGACTTCATGAGAAACCTGGGGACGGTGATTTAATGAGACTTGGAAACCAGCGCCCACCCAGGCATTAGTACGTGACAACTACCAGCACAGTAGGGGCTCTTTACTTCATTTGTGGAGGTGCGGTCCCAGGGTCCGGGTCCCGAAGGAGAGGGTGTACTAGGTCGTTTGTCGAGGCCGAAAATACTGACGATTGGGACTCGGTCCCTTTATGCAAAGGGTTGTAAATAGGACAGGTGATGGAAAGGATAACACCACATTCGAACTCAGGACTGGGTCCCCGCACCGGACTTGCGTCGCGACCACGAGCTGGTTCCAAAGGTCGGAGACTCGGAATTCGTTCCGAAGTCCAGGAGCGGCGATACCTACATTCAGTCGGCGGGCCGTACGTAGGGAATTTCCAAATACTCTATGCAGTTCGGGGTATCAGAGCCGGGCTGTGCGATATTCAACTCCACGCAAGAAGGACGAGATCACAAAGTTTCACGCTATCGTGCGAAGACGGCTTCTGACCAGTTCAACCTTCGCTGGATGATCCCGGCTCAACATTGGTCTGAGCGGTAATCCTCAAGGCGGTTGATGGCGACAGCGATGATACACCTCGCGAGTGAACGAACATTCAGGTCGTCGTCGGAGTGCCACCGCATGTTGATCCGCGAGGAGAAAAAAGTCGACGGACGTGAAAATGGCATATTCTGTAAAGCAGAGAGCGTGATAGAAAGTGCGCTGAAGAAGGTACGGATCGGTCTAGATCGCCTTGAGGGAGGTCGTGATTAGTTGTTGCATTGTCCTATCCGAGACGAGATCGAAAGATAACGAACGATACATGAAGTTGAAAGCTACAATCGCATTAGGAGATGTGTTCGTATTTGCCGCTCGGAGAACTTGCGCTGGGTCTTCTGCCTATGTTAACTTATAGAAATCAGGGATTGCGGTTTAAAGCGGCTCCAAGTCTTGTTCGTGAGTCAGAGAATCGAGAAGCCAGCCGAGTAACAGTAGTGTTGGGGGTAAGAGTAGACTACAGGGGGTAATGAACGGCTTAATGGTGGAAAAAAGGTAAAGGTACGATGAAATGACAAAATATAAAGCGAAACCAGCCAGTAAGATTATCGTTGAAGTTGGAAGCTCGAAATCTGAGTCCAGCGAGGAAAAATAATTCAAAAAGCCGAGAAAAAGCGGAGCAAACTCCTGAAATTGGACCTGTGTTGAACGCGCGAATAGGGCTGTACGCTAGCTGAGTCAGGACTCGGTATGCAGCCATTCTTGGACCAGGGTTGCGCAAACCAAGGGGGTGGCGGGACCGGATTCCCGAACAGGACGTTGGAGGCCCACCAAAAAACTTTAGACCTTCCTAATTAGGAAGTGATCCAGGGGAGGAGGGCCGAAAACTGCCGAAAGAAATTCTGACGTCATGTCAAAAATTCCGGCCATCCCCCTCCACACGCAAGGCTTGTCACCAAGACCAGAAGTTTTGGGTTCGCTTGACGGAAGAGGAGCCCATGTCGGAAATATTCAAACCAGCCTGGAGCCCATAATTCCAAGAGAGGTAGACCGTAGGCATCTTGAGAGATAAAAAATAAGACTGTGACAAGAATCCTGCGACCGCGGCTGAGACCAAACGACTCTGTCATACAGTGGTCTGGGCAGACCTGAAGGCCTGAAGTTTGAAGCTTGGTGAAAGGGACAATGGTAACCCACAGGGAGCATGACGTTATTTGTGTCCTCCTTCTAGTTCTGAATGAGCTTGGAACCGAATTCCAACGCTTTTGTTGTACATGGAAAATAAAGTGTCGGATCCATCATTTAAATTAACTAGCGATTTCGAAGGGCCCCTCCGGGGCCCTTCAAACGCTTTCTAAGCATGTTACGCGTTTCGTTTAGGGATGCCGCGGTCCGGTGCGGTCCGGTTCGGAGACGATTTTTTCCGAACCCCGAACCGGACCCGGGTCCGGTTCGGGCTCTCATGCCGAACCCCGAACCTCTCAGAGGTCCGGTCCGGTTCAGGTCCGGTTCGGGGCTCAGACGTGGCTGAACCCGAACCGAACCCCGAACCCTCACAAAAATTCTAAAAAAATTCTAAAATTCTAAAATAAAATACAGAACTTCTACAGCTATCTACCCGCACCCACACCCACACCCGCGTGAAACCCATAAGCAGAGAATGTGTGCGCGTGCGCGTGTACGAGGTGAGAGGAGCGCTTACCTACCGTGCTGTTTTCAACCTGTCAGGAACCATGCGCGGCTTGTGCGACCTTTCGAACGCGCCGTTATTGGCGCGATGACTGTTGAGGAAGCCTCTGCCAGTCTCGCCAAGACGTGCGATGTCAGTCTTTCCCCGCTCAGCTCGCTCGCTGTGCGCAACGTGCGCAAGGCCATTGCGCATGTTGCTGCGCGGACGTTCGTGGATGCTGTACTTGGCCGAGATGTGCAATCGGGAGATACCGAGGTCTGTGATACCGAGAAGGACGCCCGCGAAGAAGTAGAACGGCGGGCCGTAATTGATGCAGGACGCTCCTTGGGAGGGCGTAGCGCAGAGCTTGTGGACCTACTGGAGCGCATCTACAATGGTGCATTCGTCCGACATGAGGAGATCGATCACTCCGATGACTCGGACGCCGACGACGAGGAACGAGGCGTGCGTATGCTGCTTTCCGCAATCGTGCTATATAGACGACTATTCCCCTCCGCGTTACCTGGGTCCTCAGGCGTTTCCGTCGTGCTTTCACCCCCACCGTCACCTTCGCGCCGAAATGCGGGGTTACGTGCGGCATTGAGGGTCGCCCTAGACGCGGAGGTGTTCTACGGTGGCGGTTCCGAGCTCGAGGAGGCAAGGGATCATGTTATAGACACTGTCAGGTTCCGGAATGGTCCACGAAGGTCATTTGGACAGAGCGAACCTTTGGGGAGGACGCCTCAATAGTAGCCTGAGAGACGTTTGTTGTCGATGAGTATTCAGATACAGGGGGTCTCCGGTGTCGCTATCCGCAGACGTTGCATTCGGGGCGTCAAATGGGTAAGACATGGCGATGAGAGCAAGGGAAGAGAGGGTAGATCTTCGGGATGTGGGCGCACTTTCCCCTCTGTGCGTGCGCAAGTTTTCGTCGAGGACAGAGTGGTAGGGCATGCAAGGGCTCACTGCACTACGAGCTGAGAGAAACCGTGAGAACTCCGAATAGAGGCAAAGAGATCGATACTCACCTCTTGTGGTTGAAGTCCGTTGGAAAAGGACCATCCACAGTACGTTTGCCTGATGTAAAAGTGATTAGTCGAGTACTATCAAGTAATGTAGGCTACGTGCCGCTCTGTAATTCTCTCCTTTCGTCTTCACTGGGGGGACTAACGTCGAACAAGTTAATGAGGTTCCGCCGGTGTAGAACGAGCAGGTCGAATAGCTCCTGTTGTTTTGAGGTTCTAGCGTTGTGAGGAGAATAGAGCGAAGGTGTGGCAGCCTGAGGGATTCCATGTCAGGTAGCATGCTGGAGTTGAGACAGTGTGCAGGTGTGAGGGCGCACCGCCTTCCCATGCCAGTTTTCCTTAGGGTTTGGCCGATTTTGTCAGACCATTTCTCGGACGCATGGTCGTTTCTTGGGTCATTTGTCACTTGTGACATTAGTAGTCAACTGTCTCAACTATTTATGGCATAAAGTAATCTAGCGTTGGTCTTGAATGGGTTCTGTGCGTATTTGCTAACCCTACTACCCACAACCGGAGCAACCAACGGAACAACTACAATATCTAGATAGGGTCTGAAGAATCTTCTGCATCAATAAGACCACCAAAGTCCCATTCCGCTGCCACATGAGCTGCGGCTTCTTTGCCGGTATCGATAATGCCATTCCGAAAACCACTTTTGACAATTTGAAGTGCCTCAAATGTGTCGGTTTTGAGTCGATTGCGTAAGTATGTTCCGGTGAGACGACCGCTCGAAAAGGCACGCTCTGAGGCAACGGACGACCCTTGGATTGCGAGATAATCTCGTGCAATGAGAGACAGAGTAGGATACCGGGCGGAATTATGCTAACGGTGTCATGATTTGTTAGTTAGACATCCTAACAATATAAACAATACACTTACGCCCCACCATTCAACGAGCCCTTCCCGTAGCTTCTCACGTTTAGAGCCTAAATACTGATTGAGTTCCTTGCGAGGGTCAGCAATCCCTTCGTCGTCGCTCTCGTCCCCGAGTGACATCTGGACCCAATTTGATCCGTAGCCTACGTTGTTGTTGTTCGGTAGATCTAGATCTATGTCAATGGGAGATAATCGGAATGGGTATTCTAGTACGAACTTGGCTGCGAAGACGGGGCTACCTCTCTAACGTCTTGAGCAGCTTGATTGTATTCATCAAACTGGATTGAATACTCAGTATCCGGACCATAAGTTTAAACAACGGAGGACTTACAACCACGGCAAGGATCGTCTTGGCACGCGAAATGAACTCAGGACTCCAGTTGTTCTTGATGTATCCTAGTTTGATCGACGGATCAAGAACTTGGGAGTAGATTAGTCGACCACACTACGAACCCGTGCAAGTTGTTTGACGCACCATTGCACACTACATACACACGGCAGTTATCGAGCGTTCGATACCATTTCGAGAGATTGGAAACACCAGCGGCTATGGCATCTCGGATTGGCCCAAACTTTGCGGCCCTCTGAGCAGCTTCCATCGCTGTAAGTAAGCACTCGATTATTGGAAAGATGCGGGAAACTGTGGAAAAACGTTCAGAAGAGAACTGTTGTTGTGCGAGAGCAGGGTGCTGCGTTACAGGTTTAGCAAGCGTCTGTGTGAGAGACTTGGATTACCGTACCTCGAGTATTTGACGAAGGAGATCGAGGTGATCCCATTCGTCGGAGGTAAGCTTGAAATCGGCGTAACTCTTCTTCTGTAGGTCGGGGACATGTGAGCTATCGTCGGCGAGCTGAATAAACTTTGTGATGCCCTGATGATGAATGAGATAGAGTGCGACGCAAGGTGCGACGTTAAGGGGACATGGAAATACCTTTCTCAACAAGAACGCGCGCTCGAGTAAGTCATACATCGAGGACCAGCGCGTCCGAACATATTTGATGAGTTCGAGACGGGGCAGGTCTTCCTCAGCACAACACTTGAAGAAAAAAGTGGTCGCTTGTGGGGAAAGTCGGACCTGATCGCTATCAGCTTTTGCCCATGAGGATCACAACGATTGCGCACCTGATTTATGAACGCCCATAACCTTCCGAGGGAGTCCCCAGATGCGTACATAGTTTCGTCGACTTCTGTATTGCCCGTTGCCAAGTCTTGCAAGTCACCTGTTGCCATTTCTGACTCCATGGCTGGGCCATTTCGAGTGAACGCCTCGACAATATGCTTGGCTGCGAGGTGTACAATGTGTGCAATGCACCTACAGGATATTAGAAGCTATTCCGAATGTTAGACTACCCACGTACCTCACACGTCGATCCGAAGCTTTCCATTCACGTTCGATCGTGTCCAACTCGACTTCGAGATGTCTCATCATCTTGTCGTTGGAGGCAACATTGTCCGACGTGATACAACCGATCTACTCCAAATCAAACGAATCGACATATATTGTAGAACGCAACACTTACCTTAGACTTCAACCCAGCCGCTTTGATGATCTCCATCACCGCCTTGGCAAGGTTTTCACCGCTGTGGTTACCTTTGACTTCCCGGAATGCAAGCAGAAACATGCGGAGAGACCATTCCGTAGGGGATTCCTTGGTGCTATGGACCCAGTGCACAGTAACCCCGAGGTACGGGTCACGGGCTGGTGATGACCAGGTATCCAATGTCACTGATACCTCTCCAGGGATGCTCTGGCAGAAAATGCGACTGAATGAAGCGCTCGGGTTTGCTGAACGACACTCACCGCAAAAAGGTCCTTCAAGATGTCCTTGACTTTGAGCGCTTTCGCATGGACGGCCTTGGCAACGCTTGTGCGGTGTGGAATATCACTGTCCTTGGTAGCCGGACGTTGGAACTTGAGCAAACGACAGAATGCTGCACGCTCGACGAGGGAAAAGGCCTACATTTGTCACGAGTTGAGTAAGTCAATTGTCACGTATCGTAAACAAACAACATTTCCCACCTGGTCGTCAACCACCACCAACTCGAGGACGTGTTCCATCAACCCCTCCTTCGACCACTGAGGCGCCTTGTTCACGGTCCAATCTTCCAGGCTCCCTTGTCCATCTTGTTGTTTGGTTCCTGCCGCTGCCTCTGTCACCACGCTCATGATGCGCACATTCGGCTCGATTTCTTCGCGTTTGCATCCGGCCAAGTACAACTCTTTGTGAGTACTCCATTGTCTAGTGCCGTTGTTCAGTTACTTGGCCCTATCTTTTACCCATGAGTAGTTACCTGATGATGTGCGTACGACAAGTCGAAACATTACCCGCCAGCCATATCTTGCATAGCCAACACTTCCGTGCGTCCGCCCGAGTATGAGGATGTTTTCCATCCTTGAATATGCTTATCAGGTCGGCGACCCTCATGCTTCCTCCAGTGCTCGAGCGCAACTTGGGTTTGTGGGTCTATATACGTTATAAGGTGAGTCGATTCGCAAGTCCTATAATGAAAGATCATTTACCTTCGCATCTTTTGTAGCCATCTCGTCCAACTGCTCAAATGTCCATTCGTCATTGGACCCCCCTCCCTTCGCCTCCGATGCATTCTCCCCTCCCGGCGCGCTACCCGAATCATCTGAATTCGGAGCTTTATTTGCACAAGTATTTTGAGAATCCTCAGATACGCGTGGAAATACACGAATCTCTGGTGTTTCGGGGGGTTCCTCGATGGCGTTGACTTTGTCAGTCTCGGTGTCGTGCTCATCTATGACGTTAGTCCTGTTTTTCTTTTTTTTCTTTTTTTGGGTGGCTGTGCCTGATCTTCATTGTCCTCGGTGACCACGCTTCGTTTGGTCTTCGAATTCTGTGTGGCGAGTGCTTCTTTCGCCTTTTCCGTAGGTTTGCAAATGCGGCTGGGCCGCCGCTTACTGACAGATTTGGTAGCGCCATCCACAGAGTCATCGTCGGTCAAGTCCTGGCCTGCTGCGGTGACAACGGCGATGCCAAATGCGCCCAAAGTGGCCTGGGTAGAGGGGCCACTGGGCTGCCGGGATGGGGCGCTCAAGGCGCTCTTGTCTAAGGAAGGTGAGAATAAGCCTCAATTAACTATTGCGGACTTACGACGATTGGACATAGGAATCTCATCATCTGGGTCATTGGGCCATTCCATGTCATGTGCTTCCTTGAGGCCACCGCTCGGGGTACATGCTTCCCCAAATGGTTTTGTCGGATCCATTGGAAGTTCGTTTTTACTGAATACAATACTGAGGTTGTGTCGTCTCATTTCAATTTTGAACTCCGTCCCACACCGGTATTTCCCATTGTTGCGCTCGAGTCGCCAAATCTTTTCGCCTACCTTCAGAACAGCCGTTTGTATCAATCCTTTCCCCCACGGATGATCGTAAGTCCAAACTCGTCTGCTCGTTGTGTCCTCCCCACTAATAAGTGGCCGTCCCTCTTATACAAGCCAGCAGGTGTTCACAAGACCGACGACATGATAGTGGTTCGTTCGAAATACGACGCGCTGACATTTTTTGCAGGTCTACACAGCTTCCCTGGAGAAACGCCCGCCCTCTTGCCCGCCATCGTCGGCACCACCACCGAAATCGCTTCCCCGCGTGGACCGCCAACTACACCACTGCCCCTCCATGCCCTGCAGCCCCATAATCACGACGGCAGTTACGACGCTGACGGTGACATTGACAGCAACGACGACGGCGACGTCGGTGCAGCAACAGCAACAGCAACGACGACGGCGACGACGGTGCAGCGACAGCGATAGCGATGATGACGACGATGGTGCAGCACGGTGATGGTGACAATGACGGTGGTGGGCTGCGCAGCGATAGGCTAGTTCCTGTAGTAGCTACCCATAGATATTCAAAATCCATCTAGCTACCCATAGATATTCAAAATCCATCTGTTTCTGTATCTTTAAGACCGTGACCGAGTACCCCGGGAGTACCCCTGCCCAATTGTACTGTGCGTTTGGGGCCATTCTTTTGTAATCGCAAGGCCAGCGGTTCGAGGTGCAGTCCGGTCCGGACCGGGTTCGCATCGACCTCGGTCGATGGCGAACCCCGAACCGGACCCTCTACCCTGGCGGCGAACCGGACCCGAACCCGAACCGGACCTCGGGTGCGGTCCGGTGCGGTTCGGGTCCGAACCCCAATCCGGACCGGACCGTGGCATCCCTAGTTTCGTTGAGAGCATGTGAACGTGCACCATGCCAGGCCCGTTGACACAGCAGCACTCTATCGTCACCATGACCACCGAAAAGCACATTTCTAATAGACACTTTCTGCACTGGGCACCATACTTGGCCACACATGTCTCAGCGCCGCGTTCCCATGCTTTCCTCCTTGCTGTGGCTGCCTCAAAGTGTTCCCAGTTATTCTGGGCACTGCCCTTCGTGCTTTAGCACTCCCTTGTTTCCCTGTTACCTTTTTCTTCGCCCAGTTTCCTTGGTATATAGCACATGTAATTACCGTCTTTTCAGATCAGAATACAGGACTTCCCCCTTTAGATCTTGGACTTTTGAGCTTAGAGAAGCTCATCCCTTGCATGCCCAGCATGCTGCACTCGCACGCGTCCTTAGCGAGTCAAAGCCGACGTGTTCCCAACCCTGGCGGCCACGCATGCAAAGTTTCGTGCCGTGCCGGAGCGTGTGCGACCACTTCCAATTACTTGCAACCACCTGACCATCAGGCTCCGCTGTCCCGACCCCACCGCACTCATGTGCAGCCTTAGCATTTCTACACCAAGGCTTCAGCGATCACCATGGACCTATATACCACAGCTAGGGATTACCGCGGGTTTACCCGCGGAAATCACGCGGGTTTTTGTATGCGTCTTGTAGGGCGTGACAGTGCGGTCCAGGGGCACCTTTTTTTGTGCAATTTGGTGGAGAAATGGCTCAGCTATAGCCTCAACAAGTTTGGAGCCCATAGCACCAAAATTGATGTCACAGTGTGACAAAAAGCGACCACGGGTAGGCAAAAACCCGTGACATGCTGTGGTCACGGGTTTTTTCCGACCTGTGGTCATTCGTGACATCACTGTGACATCAGTTTTGGTGCTATGGGCTCCAAACTTGTTGAGGCTATAGCTGAGCCATTTCTCCACCAAATTGCACAAAAAAAAGTGCCCCTGGACCGCACTGTCATGCCCTACAAGACGCATACAAAAACCCGCGTGATTTCCGCGGGTAAACCCGCGGTAATCCCTAACCACAGCATGGGCCCTGCCAAGGCTCATACAATGCGTTAAGATGCTTGACACCCTCCAATTCCTGTACAGGGTTTCCGGATCTCTTTATTGAAACAACAACACACCAGCTTGCGCCCAATCAGCAGTTTCTGGGAAGAGATTGAGCAAGTAAAGGTGCATCATGAGGACTGATTGACAGTGACGGGAAGTACCCCTATTCACAGGACCACAAAGATGGTCATGATCGAGCACACAGGCAAAAACGCGGGCTTTGCCGAAAATGTGTCAGCAACTTGTGTGTCAGCAAAAAACACGTCCATGCTTTATATATTGATAGATCTTGGTTGGGATGAGTTGCGGTTAGTACCTTGTGGATTTGAGGCGCCTCAGCACTGGCACTCACAGGTTGGTACCAAACGGTGACGAAGATGGGATGGGGACACTCAGTGTCACTCACCTACGACAGTGGCCTCATCAGAAACATGACTAGAAAGGGGGATATGATTATATTGCAAGTTGGCCGCCGCCGTTGTCAGAGACGGAGACCGAGGGGAAGGATTTTCAAGACGGGGGTGCGGCAGCTGCCGTGATTCGGTATGTTGCAATATACAGTACAACTAACATTTTAATTCCCAGCGTTCTATGCTACGGCAAGGGGATCCGGTCCCTGCGTATGACGTCTAGTCAGTACGAGTAAGTGGCGGTGACACGGAGAACCGGGGATCGCCGGGCTTAATATTGCTTGATATGTCACGGTGATTGGGAGATCTGGGTCTCGAAGCTCGAACAATGACCGATCGTGAACGACTTGCAAAGTGCCTCATTGTCCCAACTCTTTCACAACACTGGCAGTCTCACGTTACGCATACTTCTTCAATAAGCATCATTACTTCACTGTACTAATTGAGTCATTATTTGCGTTGGTGGCCTCACTGTCCGCCGTGTTCTACCCAGTGAAAAGAGAACGGGCTTATTACTTGTATCCTCTGACAACAGCAAGGCATAATACCACCTTCTTGAGTTTCTATTGTCTCATTGTAATGATTGTGGGGGACAAGTTATACGAACGCTTCCTGCCCACATTGACTGGGTGACGGTCTGGGTCTTGTGATCAGCAAGTCGGCTTGTGTGGACACAATGCAATAGAGTTAAACGATCGGTGCGAGAAACCGCTTATTAGTATATGAAACTTGCTGTAGGGCTGTTGCATACAGCAGGGAGGGAAAGGCCACGAAGTAAAGGAGAGCACTTGGCAACGCTCGGCTGGTCCAGCACCTGGCGACGGTTGGAGCCTGAGTTGGGGCGTGAAATGTAGCTACGGACAGCACCACCCAGAGACGACAAATACCCCCCAACAAGTGTGGGCATGTATTTGTACGACGCGGGATGGAGAGTATTGTCGTGCATCTTGAGCGGGCCCTGCCTCTCTAATGTCGGTCCCAACAGTCCAATCTCTACGCCAAGTAGTGGAAAGAGGGGGCTGTAGAGAGAGGCAAGCGACGGGATGGAAGCACGCACCACAAACCACGCGGAGGCGGCGGCTGTCTGACGGGGAAAGTTCAATCTACGTATACGGCATGGGTGCATGCTCCAGGTATGCATTTCAATCGGCGCACACGCGAGGACTTCGTGGATGCCTTCGTGGATGCACTGCACAAGGAGCGGCGTTGCGGTGGCAAGATCATGATACAGCAGTCGCGGGGACTGGCAGGATCATCGAGGCTACACAGGACGGGAGCGCCGCCAGGGCCATGACACCAAGCTTGAGATACAGGCGGCGCGGGAGTCAATATATAGGTCGTGCGTGAACCAGGAGACGCAAGCGCCCGCACGGCGTTGCAGAGGTGGTCGTGGACTGCGTGGTGGGGAAGGTAGGCAAGGTGTCGCAACGAACATTACTCTCGGACATGGGCCCGGGGGTGCCGGTGTGGCATTTTGAGCGTCTGTCGTCTCCATTGCCGGTTTCCCTGGGTCTTTTTGTTTATTTGTGTCACTGGGTCACCGTCCGGTGCTGTATATCCTACGAAACCTGGGGCACTGGACTGTTGGGTTGAACTCGCTCGTGGTAGGAGTAAGAGCGTATTAGCCTACACCCCTTATTGTCGTATGTGCTCACGCATTTGGTAAGTTATGGCTATCGCTCACTAATTCCCGGACCGTTACCGTCATGATGTCATCAGTCGGTCCTGACTGCCATCCCAATCAACACTACTATCCCAATACACTCTCTGTTAAGGTTATG
Source organism: Lactarius hengduanensis (assembly GCA_021525025.1). Classification (NCBI taxonomy): domain Eukaryota; kingdom Fungi; phylum Basidiomycota; class Agaricomycetes; order Russulales; family Russulaceae; genus Lactarius; species Lactarius hengduanensis. Next base: position 21,600 of record JAKELI010000325.1, on the reverse strand, counting down.
GCGTGCAGCAATTTATGAACGCGTGTAGGATAGCAGTCCAGGGGGGGTATAGCTCCTATCCATTCAATCAGCGCTATTGGTAACTGATACGCCCGACAACCCGGTCTCACTACGCTCTTTTTCCTTCCTCTTCACCACGTATTTAAATACTCGGGGTCATGGCTATCACCCCCTCAGTACCCCCTCCCCAGCAGCTACTTTCAGATCCTTTGCTCATTTCGTTGCTATACAATTAGTCCCTGACAAGGTCCCTGATGGACAAATGGACGATTCCGCGCACAGACTTGGACCCCCGGGGTCATCACGTGGTACAAACCCATGCGCTCTGTTTCTCTAAGGCTCAGTGCTCATTTCAGTTCCTCATTCTCCAGGTACCCCCTACGGCAGCACGCCCAGAACCCAATTTTCAACCAAACACACCTACACCCGCACAGGATACAAATGCTACCGTCCCCAATTGCTCCTGCCAAAGGTGCTCTGACGCACAACGCAGACAACAGACTTGGATTGAACAACGTGACCCACAGCATTTTAGTGTAAGCAGTCATACAGTGCCAATACTACGCCAATCTGATCACACCTCTCTTCAAAGAATGCTGTTACTCCATATGTGAATCGAGATCGAGGTGTCAATCATGTCGGAACTGCCTTGATTGCACCTGTTCGCTCGCAGGCACAGTTCGCCCCTCCACAAGCTGCGGTGCGCGCTAATATTCTCCCCTACATACACGTGGCTAAGAACTCTGCATAGGAGATCCAAGATAACTTCGGCTATCCGCCTGTTCTCGAGAGGGCGGGCCCTTTCGACGTAGGGTCGGTCCCAGCTCCGATACTCAACGCGTCGATTCGCGGAGGGTCGCAGGCGTCTAGCGGGCCACTACATCAACAACCCAGATGTATACGTCAGTATGATCCGCTTGGAGCCAGGCCAGTCTGGTCGGTTCCAAGTGATCATCGTGCTTGAAATGGCCGACATCCTCTGAGACCACAAATCGATAGCTAGGACGATCACTATGATGATGTATTTCATGTTGCTTTGCTGTCTTCGTCGTGTTGAATTTGTGTGCTTCTTGATTTGTACTTCTGCAGTTTTCTCCTTATGAAGACCAGAGTTTTGAGTTTTGTGCGAGTACCTCAGAGTCGGTACATGGCACGCAAGCGCACGAAGACCCCAGAGAGAATTCATGCGTAAGTCCATGCTTGGTCAGGCAGTTGGCCAACGTCGGGACTCGGGGCGAGTCGATCCAGCGTAATCGATGTGGAAAGAAGCAAGCGAGAAGGGGGCAAAATTTCCCAGGTGAGCAAAGAAACCAGCGGATCCCGGGACGACAAGTACCTGATGGTGGCATACTGGTGGCATTGGTCGATCATGGCAAATGCCGCGAGTTGCCGCGAGTTAAGGTCACGAGGTCTTATCTCGTTCTCGCCCTCGTTCTCTGTAAGTTTAAGGCGCGCAATCCCCAAGAGTCCTCACCACATCGAGTGGGTAATCACAACACTTGGCCAGGGCGATGTCAATGACATCTGACTCCAATAGCGCCCGCTTTCAACTTTCTGAGCTCGGTCTCCAGTACAAAGTGCCAGTGCGCATCGACCCCCTCGAAATTCATAGCAATGCCCGCCATAAAAAACACGGAAAAAAACTTGTCATTGTAAGAATGGAAAGGAAATGGAGACAGATTGTTTTCGTCCGTGACGGCCTCATTCAAGGCCTCCTCCCCATTCCAAACATATCTTGTTTCTAGGCCCTTTCCTACTGCAGTGTTGTTCAACGTCGGGAACCCGGGCCGTCTGCGTGGATCCACGAAAGTAACAGCCACATCAATTACCTGTGAGGCCGTTTAATCGTTTACCATTAAAATGGCACCCTTAATTCACATGTGCTCTGGTCGAAGGACTCGTGCAAGGCGTACAGACCGCCCCATCCGGCGCCCAGCCCCCCATCTCGCGAATCTCTAACTCGTCTACTGTCCAGATGCCAAGATTAAGGCCGTCAGGCGCGGCCAATGGAAACTCCGCGCAGGAGAAGGGAACACCCAGTGGCGCGCAGCCGGCGATGAACGGGAAGCGGCAGTTGGTGTCGAGGAGAGTGGATTATGTGTGTCGCAACAGACCTGAGTGGGAGTCCTCGTAGCGGGGTATGGAGAATCGTAGAGTATCTTGAGCAGGCGGCGATCGTCGCTGAGAGAGAGCCCGCCTTCCTAAACGCATCGCGGACGAGCTCTAAGCAACCTCAGTCCAGACAGTCCAATCCGCACGCCAAGTAGTTGATAGAGGGGGTGTGTGGAGAGGGGCAGGGGACGGGACGGAAGCACGCACCACCAACCGCAAGAAGGCGGCGGCCGTTCAGCGAGGAAAGATCAGGTTTCGCATACAGCACCGGTGCGCACGTCGGGTTGGGCTCCGTGACTGGGGAGCTCTAGAGCGGCTCGCTCAGCGGCGCTCGCGCGAGAACTTCGCTGATGAGGGGCACGAGGCCCGCGGCGGCGGCGGCAAGACGGTGTCCCTGTTGGGCCTGTTCCTGCTCGGGCTCGGTCGCCGGGTCCACGGAGGCCCTACAGGACGGGAGTGGCACAAGGGCCGAACGTCAGATGTAGGCGGTACGGCAGGACTGGTGGGGACGATCAGTGGCCACGCGTGGACCATGATTACCCAATTTGGGACCCGAAGTTGTCCTTGAGCCTCGTGCAGTTGTAGCCTTGACCGTAGTGGATGGAAGCCTAACTCGGTGGTGCTACACACGCTGAGGGTAACCGGGGCTATACATAGGAGGACGAGAAGCGCAAGGCAGAAGTGGCGGTGAGGGACACGTACAGCAGCGACAAGATCTAATGGTGGGAGTCGGTATTGCCTGGCTGTCGGGAGGAATTGGCAGGGAATAGGTCTGATTTACTGTAATTGAGAGAAAAAGTGAGATGCAGACGGTTTAGGTTTGGAACGAACCGTGAGGAAGAAGAGGACGTGCACTGAACCAGAGAGAGGAACATGAGGCGCGTCACGCGTCACACGGCGTCGGCTCTTGCCGAGTTTGGATGACAGCGATTCCAACGATAACGACGACGACGACGATCCCCGGCAGCAGCAACACGATAGCTATGCTGCCGACCCAGGTCCTTATTGTCGCCTCCTTCCCCTAATCCATATAATACACGATAAAGGGAAATGCGAAGAAACGATCGATATTCCTTTCACTTCAGCTCTGCCGCCTCCTTTTTCTCGGAGGTGACGACTCCCACATTTCTGTGCGGTATGGATAAGTCATCGGTATCACACTCTCGTTCGCCTGGTACTGACAATGTTATCTCATGCCGAGCCAGGGGACTGGGGAACTGCACTTTGGGACGCGATGCGATCATATGTGACTGCCCTATTGAGGTCAGTTACTTTTATGCTTTTATGTCTCGGGCGCACCATAAGATTTCAAAAGTAAACAGCTCTAGGCCCCAAAAACGTGGTGCGGAGTAGGACTATGGCGCCACCAGGTCTATACGAAGCGCAGCATAAAGTAGCTTCGCTCGTCTGTGGGGGATTGCGGTAGGATACAGAAGCACGGTACTGAGGTGCCCCCGGATCTAGCGCCAAATCACCTTTCCGAGTCACGACCGAGATTCCCGCTAGAAGAGACATACCTAGTAGCCACTTGAACCCATCTTGCTGACTATCCCCGACCGCGTTTGGGGTGTGCATCCTATTTTGAACAGGGAACACGACATTACTTTAAGGCTGGTTGGCTGACTGACTGGTTGAGGGTTCCGTTAAGCATGGTTACTGTCACGGTGGGCTGGAGGACTCACCGAAAGGCGTTCGGCTTGTTGCGCCACCCAACATGGCTCCCGTTGATTTTGCCTCCAGGCGTGCGGTCTGGCTCTCGCTCTCAAGAGAACATGAAAGGGGGATAACTTTAAGCGTGCTGTGTTACTATTGTGAGCAGGAACGTCTGAAAACAGGTGGGTTTTTACTGTGTCTCCGGAGGTCAAGTTAAAGGCTGATCGGGTGTAATTACAGTCGGCACCAGGCATGTCCCAGTTCAGCCATCGTCTTGTGAGGTTTCCGACACACACACCACGGGAAAGAGGGGTGGGTTGTGTGGGTTGGCATCTTCAGAGCCTGGAGTTTGCGCCCGGCATAGACTCAGAATCGTTGAGACTAGTTATCCTCTCGTCCCCTCTTTCCTGTCCCCCGTCCCCTCCCCATAGTATCCTCCCTATGTGCCATCTTCTGGACGATTTCTGCCACGCCGATACCCATGCCAGTACCGGTGGGTTAAAATCTCGGCTCAATTGTCTCTCCCCTCAATCGTTTCGTGTCTCGTCTGCCAATCTGGATCCTACTGGTACGGGACTACTACTACAGGCCACTGCGGGAGGGGGGAAATTAGCCGTAGGTTTGGCACGGGGTTGCGAATTAGTTGCAGTTGATAGATACTAGATAACGCTTACGTGTGGGATACGGAAGTTGTGGTAGTTGGGGCGTTGTTCGTAAATCACTGGGATACATCATGATGGGGACGATATTCTGGACACTGGTATACCGAGGCGTATCTCATCGTGGGTGGGGCATCACCTCATGCATCACCAAGTCCAAGCCACTGTTGGGATTAGGATTGACAAATGAGATCCATACAGTGATCTGTCACCACCACCGAGAAATACAGAGAATTTTTCAGTGACTATTTTACAACAACTTGAAGGTCACGATGGGCCCGGATAAGCCTGAGCCTGAGTAACACAGTGCCACAGTACGTCACCGGCCAACCCTAAACCTTAAACTTAGATCTCTCTGTCCTCGGTCTCCCGGTCCCGAGAACGACGATCACACCTTCGCCTATCTGTTTTTCGCCCTCTGCTTTGCCTATCTACAGTACATCGGCCAATCCTAAAACCTTAAACCTTAGGTCTCTCAGTAATCCTGACCCTTGACACCCCTACTCTAAGTTAACGGTTAGTACTAACAATGGCAATCCTGGATTGACTCACCGCTGGACCCTGCCCGTCCCAGCACCCAATTAACGCTCAGCACTCACTGTACTACTCAGCGCTCACCTCTCAATACGGTGTACTTTCTTATTCATTCTGCTCATACGGTAGACCATAGAAGGTCGGGGAGACCCTTCAGAAACGCCTAGAAAGCTCAATGGTCCAAGGTTTTTGTTTTCGTCTCAATGAGTGACAGCCTGCAACCACTGAGGCTGGTGACAAGGGGGACACGACGATTACGAAAGACCTTGCAAAGACATGATGGAATCCTGTATATACTTGTTCACCTTTTAGAATGTCTCCTGAACAAACGCGGGGATTTTCAGAAACGGTGCCCTAGAGAGAACCGAGTGTATCTCTCCGTCAATTGCCCAACGCCACCATCACCGCCCAGTTGATTCATATGCCATAAACTGAATGTAGTATCCCACCTCCTGATGAGGTAACTTAGTCGCCGCCGTGTTGCGCCCTCCGTAATTCGCACCATCCAAGAGGAGTAGGTTTTCCAGGTGAAGTCATTCAAGCTCAATTTTTTCAGGGTTCCACTGTGCCATCAGGTTCTATTGCTACCGACAAAACTGGCGTCTCTACGGCGTAACCGGCTCTCAACCGTGACACTTACTATGAGTCAGAATAGATGGAAATCTAGCGACGGGTGACATGTTACAAGAGACAAGGCGGTACGACTGCACTGGCACCCACCTTGTCATCCAGAAGCGTGATTCCTCCTTGTTCTGTGGATGAAAACTCTCACCTTACATTCTGCGTTAGCCCTCGGGCCGATTATGTGGGTTGGGAACAAGCTTCCTACTTTGGTCATTGGATTGATAAGAGCGTTCACTTATCGGAGAGGCCAGTGGCACATCATCTGGTTGGACCAGGAACGCCAAATGGCGGGGATGGGTGTCAGAGCTTGATAAGGACTGGAGTGATCTGTGCCAATGAGGGGACGGGAGAATCTGGTGGCCATAGAATGGACTTCACGAGAAACCTGGACGGTGGTTTAAGGAGACCCGACAAGCGCCTAGCCAGGCTCTACGTGACAACTACCAGTACAGCAGAGACGACAAGGGAGACTCCATTAAGCTTCATTGTGGAGACTGCCGTCCTATCCCAAAAGGAAGGAAGCCCTGTAAAATGCCGCCAGTGCATGCTCGGCCGACTAAAGTACCCACCAAGGTACCCACTGCGCCAGCGAGACCTTGAACTACCGGGACATAGGCTAGGAAACGCCCGCCGCTCCGCCACTATAAAGCTGGTTCTAGTATGACTAAACTACAACCCCGGGCCAGTCAAAGTCGCTTCAAGTTCTTCCGTGTAGAATACACACCTCCAGAGCAGCCGTGCCCACTACTATTAAATGGCCGATAATCAAGTTCCGTCTCAACCAGCCAACCACCTCTCAGAAAATGTGCTCCCCCCCGCTTTCCACCAACCACATGGTCATGTACAGCAGCGTGTTGCAGTCTGCCTTTCTCGCTGTGCTGCTCACAATAGGTACTCACCCATGTGTATCATTCTTCAGGGCCCTCATGTGGTCGGCAATGACCAGCAAAACATCCATCGGGAGGGCATCCCCCAACCGATAGGAAACGTGGCTATCATGATGCAAGATCAAATACAGTATCAGCACCACATTGGTGCACCCCATTACAATGCGGCACAGAATTTTCCTCCCCTACCACCTGTGAGAAAAATCCATCGGCGTAGTGCTGAGCTCCCCTTTTCACAGTGACACCTCTGCATAGTATCCGGAGGTCCCATATGTGCACATGCATCGGGATGTAGGGGCTGCCCAAGGCGTGCAAGTACAACCACATGCCCCAGTGTGTAGAACATTTCTTCTCCTCTGCATATATCCAACCAAATTATGTGGGTGCAGGGGGTTCGAGAGAATCACGGTGGCCCTTTTGGCTACGCCGGTGCCCAGTTTCCCGTGGCTGGCCCTCCTGAAGGTTTTCCCGGCATCTGGCCCCACCCGGCTCCGCTTGCAAATGTGCCGCAAGCAAACGGTCTGAGGAATCTTGCTGGCCGCTACCTTAACAATCCTGATACGCGCGTCAACGTGGTTCGAATCGAGCCCAGCCCCGATGGTCGTTTCGAGGTGTGGATTGTGCTCGAATTGGGTGATATTTTTTGAAGCTGGGCCACTGGCATTCGTCTTCGAAATAGTTGGTTCATGGTTTCTATCTTGTGCTCGGGCTCTGCCTCGTTAAACTTGTACGAGTCGTGTTGTTGCCAGTGGCATGTTGCTACATTCGTTCTATGCGGATTACTATTGGTATTGGAAGTCTACGCATCTAGTATGCAAGAATCAGTGACTGGGTCTTCCCCATGTCTGGGTCGTACTTGACCGCAACCGCAGTCATATGAAATTGTGTGACCAAAGGAATATCTCAGATACCTGTGAGCGTCCCTCCAAACCTTTGATTTTAACGACAACAGTCAAGACAACGGAAGTCTTGCGTTGCGCCGTTGCCGCTGTCACACACAAGCTCACCGTGACACACCTCGACTTGGGGTGGCGTGATAGCGAAATTTTCGCCGATGCCAATGTTATTAGGGCCGAAGGACACATCCTCTGGTTCGAGGACAATCACTGTACGTATACCCTTCAAGTTGCGTATGGCGCACGACAATATTGTAAGTTACACTTCCAGTTTAGGTAAGACTAACCCCGATCCTTATCAGTTATCGAGTTATCACTGGCACGGTTTTGACTCACGGCCCTCATTCCTGTCCGAGTCCCCTTTTAAGCTCTCCTGGTCCGACCCGATGGCGGACCGACGGCTTCTACAATAAGTGGACTTGCAGAGGTTCCAATTTTCATGATCCACTGATGCCAAATCACCTCCCTTCCCCACTAGATCAGTCCAAGCGCCAAAAGAGGAAGCATCAGTAAAAAGTGTCACCCAATACATGGGCCAGGGAATCTGTTATATGACACAGGAATTCATTAAAATGTTCTGAAAGTCCATGTATGGGTGAGAATATTTGTGTTAGCAATATATTGACCTATACAACCGACTCTTTCCATGTATTGTCTGCAAGGATTACAGAGCTTGTATTGCATTGCCACCAGATAACCGCATGTAACATTGCAAAATCCTGGAAGAGGGTTATAATGCCTTAGATTGATATAATGTAATATAATGCTACTGGATTACAACCAGGACAAAATATGATAACTGCTCCTATTGTAATTTATCCCTCGCTTATATTATATTGTTAATTACCTTATCACACACGTTTTATTATATCATATTTTATTAATTAATCGTATCAATCACCCTACCAGTCTTACTACACTCGTATCGGATTCGAACTCACAGCCCATGGGTCTCAGTGGTGTTACCACTGCACCACCAGCGCTCCCAAAATGCACCCCAATATATCACTCTTATTTAGAAAGGTAGGAACAGCTACTTGATGACTCGATCGGAGTCGATCCAAGCCAAGCACTCACACGGGTCCAAGTTTAAATTTTCCGAACGAAGTACTACCACTGGCACAATATGATGGTTAAATTAATAAACTACATATGTAAAAGATAGCTACAATAAGCTTGAGGGCATGGTTCAATGCTGCGTCTGCGCCTGCGGTTCCAGGACGTGACCTGGATCACTGCCATCCTCGTCGCTATCGTCGTCGCCGGTACCCAACGACACCGTCGGATTTGTTGTGGTCGTCACGGTGCGGGTATCGTCGTCGGGGGCGGCAGGGGCAGCGTAGGGCAGATGGGCAGCGGAGGCCCCTCGGACCTGCACCGTTAGCATCGTCGTGGCCCGTGGTCGTCGTTGCCGCTGCTGCCATCACCCCGCCATCGCCGCCTCCGTCGTCACTCCGTCGTTGTGGCCGTCCGCCGTCGTGTCGTGATCGTCCTCACTGTTGTGAACGTCGTGGTCTTCCTTGCTATCGTTGCCGTTAGGGTTGTCTTCACACGGTCACACCACTGTCAGAGCGCCAGCCGCACATGCACGCCCGGACCACGCCAGTCGGCGACTCGGCGCCGAAGGTCCTGTGCAGCAGCAGCGCAGCGACGCCCGCGCGCGAGGGACAGGGAAGGAACTTAAGGAACGGCTTCAAGTTCTCAGTGCACACGCGCTCCGCGGGGAGTGTGGCGTGGCATAACTTGAAGGTGTATGCGTCGCGTGCGAGCGCGGGAAGTCGTGGGAGGTCACCGGTCACCTGTTGGGAGGAATGCGTGAGCAGGGGAGGTCGTGTGCAGCGTGTCCGTACTGCCAAGCGAGGTGCAGAATAGCCCCGAGAGCGAGTTTTGCAATGCTTTCCGGCATGCGTCGATGGTGTCGGGTCGGGTTCACAAGGGGAAAAGGAAAGACGGCACCTCGTCTGCACTGCCGCCCCGTCGCCCATCCATGCCCACAGCTCCATCCCGAACCCACGCCAGGCTGACCGGGATGTCCCCAGCGGTCGTAGTTCCATTCTCCAGAGTTAATCGTTAGATACAATTCCAGTATTGCGTGTTCTCGCAGGATCTGCCCGAGGGCTGTGGGAAAGAGGGTATAGTGCTGGGCTGGAATGACGACCGCAATTGAAGAAAAGGAGAGGCATCATTGCATCAGTCACGTACATGTGTCATCGGTACCCAAACTGCTCGCTCGGGTCTCTAGGCATGGCACTACGAGCAACGTGGAGATTGATAAGCCGGCTGCAAGTTCAAGTTTGCCATCGACGAGGAATCTGGACGGCCTCGGTGGCGTGACCGTCAAGAGGACAGTCTTCGGACTCGGTGCTGTCCATGGTCACTGCGGCCACGGTGTTTGCGGACTCGTTTGTCGTAAACCTGCGTACAAACTCGGGGCCGGCGAGAGGTTGCAAAAGACTCAGACTCGGAGAGTACTCAGAGGAAAGGAAGGAACATGAAATGACGGCCTGGGGTTGGTAGTGTTGAACCTGCACCAGTGCCAGGGGGGTAACTACGAAGTTGAGGAACAGCTCACCAACAGACTTTGTATTCGATTTAGTTCCAATAAATGGACCAACGGAATGGGTTGTAATGGATTTCGATGATATGTGTTACAACGGGAATACTTCTGAGGATTTTCATGAATCGGAATAATGTTAGCCACATACCCTGGTTATGAAAATATTTTATGGGTCATATATGCTAATAAAATAAAATATCATCTATTGCCCGTATGGGAGGTATTACACTCCACGGTCACTTTTACTGATGAGCAAGCGAGGACGCTTGGTCTCACTCAAGATCTCAATCCCCCTTAGAGCCTCCTGGGGCCAGAGCAGAAGGTGAGAGCTCGGAGCCAACATACGACCTCTTCGCGACTGACTTACAGAAGTATGATTTCTTAGTTACCTCGTGCGGTCTCTGCTTCCGAGTCCCGGGTGAGACAGAAATATTGCACGGCAATTCTTTCGCAGGGAAAACTCTGGTGTGCCGAGGTGTTCCGAGTGGGCCCTTAGGAGACATTTGGAAGCAGGAGGAGCTTGGGTTCTAGTGCGGACGTGTTATCGACCCAACCGCATTCAGTTACAAGTACGCACTGGAATCCCACTTGCGGCGTTCGTTCACTCCATCAGAAAAATGATGTCTCAGCATCCTATATTCATATTCGGGCACATAATTTGCCTTTTGCCTTCGACAAGTCTCATGCTGCGCACGCGTCCCGAGGCAGTGGGCATGCTCGGCTCGGCAACTAAAGGACGATGTTTGTACTATAAATGCTCCACTGATGCTCCCACGACATCCTGCTTCGAAAACATGCTTACTGTAAATGCAAAGAAAAAAAACCAGTTCGAGGCGTCTATCAAGGAACCAGCAACTGGGTCTGGCCGGCGATAGCAAAGGGGAGAGGCTGGATCTTGCTGGTGACGTCATGACGCATGACAGGGATGCCACGCCCTCGGATCCTCACGCGCCACATCCAGCGAGATAAGCAGTGCCATCGAACATTTTCTCCTCGAAGGTACCCCCAGGCCAGAGAGGACTGTTCGCACTCCCTGGCGGGACACTTTTTTTTTTTTTTTTTTTTTTTGGATCAATTTTTATTCCGGGATACATATCAGGGATACAGACCGGTCGCAGCGCGAGCCCACTACAGTTATGAGAAGAAGAATAGCCTTATAGTAAGGTGCCCCCAGGAAGCGTAAATAGGAAACGTGACGAGACTAGGAGACGGGTCGAGAATAAGTAGCCGCCCACTTTGGGACGACGGGGTCAAGGGTTCGTTGGGTCATACATATGCGGAGTCAATCCGCCGGTTCAGTTCGAAACACGTGACGAGACATGAGACGAGAAGAGGGAACAAACCTCCAAGCAGCCACCTACCTAGTCGGGTTCAGGGGGCACGGGTAGGGTAGGGCCGGATTCCGGTTTGGAAAGCGCGCGGGTTTGATCGAAGAAGTCCAGAAGCATCCCTATCCCCTTGCGGGTACAGAGGAGCGACTGGAACGGAGTCAATGATTGTGTAATGTGGGCCCTACTGGAGTAGATGCCCGTGTTCACACGCTCCCTCACGAAGCGTGGACACTCGAGTGTGATATGAAGGGCGTCCCGGACCGCCGCGCCGCAGGGGCATGATATGTTTTCCGGGGGATCGTTGGGCCGGAACCGTTGGACGTAGGTTCCGGTGAATGCGTGGTCGGTCGCCACCTGCATGAGGGTGGAGGTGGATCGGCGCGTGTGCTTAGCGCGGCGGCGACCGGAAGGTAACTTCTCGGCTGCTACGGACTGCAGCCAGAGGGGATGTGGGTGTTTGGGGTCGGGGGGATGGACGTCGGAGTACGTCTGGTGGAATGATAGTTGTTCCCCGACCCACTCATGGCGGAAGAGGGGGATGAGTCTGTTCGTGTGCCAGCGGCCTTCCCACCGCATAAAGGCGAGTGATCTTGCGCGCGCCTTCTGGTAGGATGCACTGTTGACGCGATTCATCCCGTCAGGGGGATCGCACGTGCACCCGTGAGCCGCCCAGTCCCGTGCTGCCCATTGCCCTCCTAGTTCGGCGTCCACCGGGGTCCAGACTAGGTACAAGCGGAAATTAGTGTGCCGCAAGGCAAGGGTAGTTAATGATTGGTAAAAGGACAGCGCATGAGCCTGTGCCGTCTGTGAGAGCGGGTTCTTAACCGCGTGGATCGCCGAATTCGAGTTAGTAAATATGTAAATCGAATCAGGAGGGGGCACCTCGTCAACGTAAGTCATGGCTAAGGATTCCGCAGTCTTGGCGAGCCCGAAGGCGTCCGCGTCAAACTGGAGAACCCCTTCGCCCAACACCCAGACCCGGTGCGTCGGATCCGCCCCCCTCGTCGAGAAAGTGGCTGCCGCCGCGCCCACCTCTTTGCCGTCGCCGCGCCCTTGTGAGGACACCTTGGCTTGGACGTGGATGATCAGAACGTCCTGGGCCGGCGCGTCCCCATGAAGGGATAGCGTCCAGGCCTTCCGTTCCGCAGGGTCTCCAACCCCGATGTGCGTCACCTGACCCTCCCAGTTGGGAACCTCCCAGGGGGCCACGCTAGGTCACGTTGACACGCGGCCCGTCTGAGGGGACACGCGCGGCAAGAGCCTCCAGAATCGTGGGGGCACGATTGCGTCGACCGGGCACGACGGATGGACATGGGACAACCTCGCGGAAGTCCCCCCGGCCCGGCACGTACCACTCCGGACCCAGGCGGCGGAGCAGTTGGGATGCACGGGGTAGCCTGTAAAGACGTAACGCGGAAGTGTGCGTTAGTTTCTCCAGGAACACGCTCATAGGGAGCATGCGAGTAAAGACTAAAGGGGCTCCCGCGGCGCAGTGCGGAAGGAGCCCGTTACCACCTTGACCATCTCGTTCTGGACGGTCTGGAGTTTCTTGATCAGCCCGGCTACTCCTTTGGGTTTATACCATAATTGGCAACCATAGGATAACACGGGTAAACAGACGGCGTTCATCACCAGCCGCCAGTTTGCCATCGAGAGGCCTCGGATGGTGTTCCCCAGGATCGAGAGTGCTCGGATGGAGGCCCTTGCCCTGTTGCACATGATGGTCACGTGCGGGTCCCAGTTGAGGCGCCGGTTAATGAAGAACCCCAGGATATCTGAGGGTATCCACCGGCCGCGCGACGTAAGTCCCCCCGTTCCCGTCCGGTAAGGTCAACCCGGTGGGAGCAGGAATGGGGTTGCGCTCTCTAGGTTTCTGGAAGAAGAGCAGCTCGGTCTTCTCAGGCTCGATAGCGAGTACCCGAGAGTCGGAGCCACTGTTCGCAGACGCCGTAGCGTGCCCGCAGGAGGGTCGTCACGCCCTCCCACTTTACAGATGCACGTTTCCGCGCAGGCAAAGAGTAGGCCGTCATCCACGTACATCCCCAATGACGAGTTGTTCCAGTTCGCCATCTTGTGCAAGAGGGGTGCCGTGTAGGCAATGGAGAGAACGGGGGACATGGGTGAGCCTTGCGGCACTCCCACGGGTTGTCCCTGTTCCTCCGAGAGCATTCCGTTAAAGCGCAGCCGGACACGCCGGTCTGCTAGGAAGCTCCGCAGCCAGTTCGTCTCTTCGGGAGAGAAGCCCATGCCCTCCACGAGGGAGCAGAGCCTGCCGTGGTTCACGTGGTCGAAGAACCCACGGACATCGAACAATAGGATGCCGCACTTTAGTCCGGCGCTGTGAGCAGCCTGGACGTCGTGGATGAGAGTGAGGCCCGCGTCGAGACAGGAGGAGTGAGCGCGCCCGCCAAACTGGTTGGTGGGGATCAACTCTTCCTTGACTAGCGCGTGCTGGATGCGTTTGGCGAAGACCTTCTCGAGGAGCTTTGACATGCATTCCAAGAGAGAGATTGGCCTATGCGCCTTAGCTAGCGTGTAGTCGGGTCATTCCGGTTTAGGGATGACCACGACCACCGCGCTTTTCCAGCGGGCCGGGTGGTGACCTAGAGTGATGCACCCTTCGTAGAGGTGCGTGAGTGTGGCGCCGATGCCCTTCCACCCCTCCGCGTCCGGGTCGCCCCAGGCATTTTTGAGCAGACGCCAGCCTATACCGGATGAACCGGGCGCCGATTTGTCTGCTGCTGCCATGAGGAGGCTCCGCGCTTCTCCCTCCGTCAGAGGTGCGTGGGGCCGGGTACGTCGAGGGGGTGGGTCTCCCGGGAGGTAGTCCGGGATCGGGGTTCTCACTTCCGCAAAGAATCGCTTACCTAGAATCTGCGCCATCTGTCCATGGTCAAATTGCAGGTCTCCGTTCTCATCCTTCATGGCGGGGATGCGGGTGACGCTCCTGCCTTTCCTCCAGGCGGCGACCTCCCATACATTTTCGGCGGTGATGATGCTGTCCGCCCACGACCGCTTGGCCCGCTGCACTGTCTTCTTGAGTGCGCGGTTGGTGTTCCGTACGTCTTCCTCGGACTGCGCGGCGCGGACTGCCTCCGCTGCCGCCGCGCATTCCTCGTTCCACCATCGCGCCGCGCGGGCCTTGTTCTTGCCCTTGCGCTTCATGGTGGCGGTGCACGCCAGATTGAAGGCGTCGTACACGAGGTCGAGGATGGTGTCGATCTCCGCAGCCGATTGCGGAGGCGCACGAAGAGTGGGTGAGTGGTGCTCCATGAGTCTGTACCACTCCTTCCATTCATCCGCGTCGATGTTCAGGTCGAAGGCGTTGGTGACGTCTTGGCGAGGCCCTCTGAACTGTCCTCCCACTACGGCCCTCGTGCGTTGAAGTGTATGGTCGGATCCGATTGCTCCTTCCCAGTCGACGGTGTGCATGTCGAACTGGCCCTGGGTTTCCGCGGCGAAGTTCCGCCAGTGGAGATCAAGCGTGCTGTCACGCTGATTCTGCGACACTGTGCCTCTTCGCGTCGGCGTGCCCGGGGTGTTGAGGAGTTGGAGGGTTTGTTCGGCCATCCATGTCTCGAAGAGGTCGACCCTGGTGGAGGGAAGCCACCCCGGTGGTGACCAGGTGCGGCTGTGCAAGTTGAAATCGCCCACTACCAGGGTGGGGGTTCCGTCCCATAGGAAGTTGAGGTTGCGGAGGGTCGTCATGGCCGATGGGTCTTCGACGTCGTTGTAGAACAAGACGACTCGCCACCGTTCGTTGCCTGCCTTGATGTCGGCGATTAAGAGGCACGGGTGAGCCCCGAGGTCGTTCCGCGTGACTATTTCTAGCCCGTTTGGTCGCCCGGGGTGTGCCAGGTCGTGTTTGCGGGCGTACATCATCACCTTTGCCCTCTTCTCGTTTGTATAATATGGGTAGAGGAGGTGCCATTTGGAGTTGTTGGCTCCGCCTAGCGCCTCCTTTCCCCATGTCGCTTGGTCGTGTCGCGTGGTCCCTATCTTCCCGAACCACGGCTCGCTTACACACAGTAGGTCGTCCTTGTAATTGGTTTCCAGCAACGTTGCCATTGCCGCGTTTCGCCTCCCCATGTTCACCGATGCGATGGAAAAACTCTTCATAAAGGACCGACGGGCTTTGTCGACGAGAGTGTGGCTGAGGGGAACAGCTTCTCGTTGGTTGGGTTACCGTGTAGGTCAAAGTTTCCGAAGGCGCGCGACTTGCGTGCTTCGCGTTCGTATTTGGCGGTGAAGTTGAACTTGTCCTCTGGCCCAAGCACATCTCCGTACCTCATCTTGTTAAGGATAAGCAGCTCCCCCTGGCGGGACACTTCCTCGCATTCCCCATCTGCCACCACGCCGATCTCCGCACTGCAGTGCAGGTGCTCATGGTCTCCTAGCTCACG
This sequence comes from Lactarius hengduanensis, assembly GCA_021525025.1. NCBI lineage: Eukaryota > Fungi > Basidiomycota > Agaricomycetes > Russulales > Russulaceae > Lactarius > Lactarius hengduanensis. The sequence continues at coordinate 5,944 of JAKELI010000325.1, read as the reverse complement.
CAAAACCCGCAGATAACGAGCTTGACACCTCGTTGTCCAGCTGCGCCGCCTGCATCCCACTCTCGACACCACGGCCCTCGCGTCGCACACACCTGCGACCGTGCAGAGATGGAGCAGGGGAATGTCCTCGCCACGGCAGAGCGGCTCCTTGTGCTCTTGCGCCCGGACAATGCGCCCGACCGATGCGCGCACATGTGCTCTATACTGAGCTTGATCTTTCCTCGCCGGACAGCCGCGGTTTGTAGTGTGTGCTCCCGCCCTCTCCCTCCAATTTCCACGTCTCCCCTGCCCTTTCAATTACTTGGCGTGTGATCGTGGACCGATGGGACCGATCTTAAACCGGAGCTCGTCTGCGATGCATTTATAGAGGCAGGATCTCTCACTGACGATCCCCGCCCGCTCAAGGTATGCTACTACTCTCTGCATCCCGCTTCAAAGACTCACACTCACGCCTGTTGTGTCACACATTGTCTCTGGACTGTGTCCGCAGTTACGCCCCTCAAGACCAACTACCACTTGACGATTCATTGCGCCGCTGGGCGTTCTCTTCTCCTTCGCGGAGTTCCCGCTGACCACTCCCGACAGCCTTATCTTAGTATGTGGACAGTGGACTAGCAGCAGACACGCGGGAGGGAGTTGGGCGCCGGGACAGGGCTTATGTATGCCTCTCTGGATGGGGCGTTCGACCGGAGCACATGTGAACTGATGGGGTCGGTTTGCTGGTATAAACAATCCTACGAGTGGTGGCTGTTGGTTTCATGAATGCAGATGTAGGACGAACCTGCAGTAGGAAGGGTATGGAATTGACAGATGCACTTTCACACGAGCTCAGAGTGCCATAGATGTATTTTGGAAATTCGTCATCTATGACGGAACGAGGCCGTCACCAAGGTCGTCACGGATGGAAATCAACACACTGTCTTCGTCGCCTTTCCACTCCAGACGATCTTCTTTCGGTTCTTTTGGATTTCTCGGGCGGGCATTACTGGAATTCCAAGGGGAACTTCGTGCTGGTTCTGACTCGGATGCGCCGCCCATCCTGGAGATCGAGCTGACTGGGAGAAAGTTGGAGGCGAGTGGCATGGACCAGAGCCATTGGCATCGCATAGTACAAACCTGAAGCATGTGATGCGTTTAGAGAGGCGGTGGGCTTTCTCCGGAGTCGCTGACAACCGCCGCCCGCTCAAGGTGCGCTACCCCCCATGCTATCACGTCACGCAGACGTACGCTCATCCCTGCTGCTGCGCATTGATCGCCTCTAGGTTGTGCTCGTAGCCACGTTGCACGCTTCCTCAACATCAACCCGCCGCTCGATGCCCAGCCAGGGTAAGAGTACCTCCTGGCCCCTGGTGCGCTCACTTCTCCTTTGCAACTCTCCTCTCCGTGCGATGGCGGTATGTGACCCAGCTTGGGAGGACCTGATGCTGGGTTCAGCCATGGCTTTATAAGTGGGCGCTTTCTACCGCAATAGCGCCCGTCGCCGACTCGTGCCCAACTAACAGTGTTGCCTCGAGTTGATGCGGTCCGAGCCGAGTTGGAAACTTGACGCCAACTCTAACTCAGGGGTTCACAGGAAGTTCAGCTACACATGAACCAATGGAAACCTTCAATTTGAAGGTTCCCACGCCCCTTTGCTCAGAGAGTGTGAACCCGATGAACCCAAGCAATGAACCCAAGAGTACGATACGACGAGAAATGAAGCAATGTCCTCTAGGCCTGACTTCCGAGACGAACAGGGGGAAACAGTGGCACTCTGAGTGCCGTCTATTAGGGGACGAGAGGGTTTTGAATACAAAACGATTTACACCTACGCGAAGCGAGCCAGTCAGGTAAGAGGGTACAATATGTGTGGCAGATGGTGAGGGTGGAAAATGAGGAACAGGGAGAGAGAGGGAGAGAGACTGTGTGTGTATGAGGCAAGATTCAGATCAGAGCGACGGGGGGGCAGGTGAGTCATGTGATGACATTCCGATGGAAAAAACCGAAAATGCTTGCGAAAATGAGAGAAAAATCACAAAACAAAACACGCTATAGTTTTTCGTTTGCAGGGCTCCAAGTTTCTGTTAATACAATTATATGCACTTACCACCATGGTACAGACTACATGAGATTGTTGATTTGGTAGTGGGGATGGAAATGGATCAAGAATATGACGAAGGAAATATCTGCACTGATTCTGCAGCGCGACAATTCCCGAGTTGCACCAGTGTGAACTCTCGGGTTTGAGTGGATCCGAGTTCAAGTTGCGGTACTCTAACCCGCGGCAACACTAATAATACGGTACAATATGAAAGCCAACCACAATTACCCGTCTGTATGTAAACGGGCTATGACCCGTCACTACGATACTTATTCAACTTTACCCCAATGATTTTATTCATTCCTCACTTTGTTCTGCCTCAGCAGGTGGTGTACCGACAGTGCTCAAGACGACACTTGTTATGATCGAATCGGGGTGCTGAGGTGGTCCGAGCAAGGGTGTGAAGATGAAGAGAGTGAACACAATGTTGCGAACGCAAGCACGAATCGACGAGGGAAGCGAGAGATGAGCAAGTTGAAACAGTGATGAGAAATGTCTGATATACAAGAACTCCTGGTGCCATTGAGTAGCTTGACCTCATCCACACACGGTGAACGGCAATAAAAGGGGCAACATAGTGCTGGTATATTCACCAAGAAGGAGAGAGAGATGGTGGTAGGGCCGAAGACAGGGAGACGCAGACCAAGCTGGGTCCTACAGAACACAGAAACGAGGTACTATGATATGTGGGGCCAAGACACAGGAACAAAGGGAGCTGGTACGAACAAGCAGATATGACGAATGGAGACAGCATGAAAGGTCAATATGTCAATGACGATGGTGAGGATGGTGGGTGATACGACAAGGACGGAGGGCCCACGTGGCCTGTCATCATGTCATCGAATGGGCCACTTGGTGTCCTGCAGTCTTTCCTTTCGACTCGGACCTCCCTCAGTTGACCCCTGGTCTTCACTCCAGCAAGGGCATTAGCATTCCAGATCCTCGCGCGGTGTGTATGAAAATAATCCTCCTCCCCCTTTGTACCACACCTCTCTTTGTCCTCTATTTGAACGGTGGTTACACACAAACTGTGATATACACATGCCCACCATCTCAAGTCATCAGAATCGCGAACAACCTGGCTTCCGAGCGCAGTCCTGCAAGCTAGGACCTTTGCTAGGACGGCGTTACAAAGCACAGACCACGTGCCACATCCACCGGCACGAGCACATGCCAACAACGCCTCTACCACGGCTCTTACCCCATATCTCACGCATAAGTGCCTTCAAGCTCCTATACCTATCTCCTATTAGTCCAGCATACCTGCGACTGTCTGCTGTTCTCACGCCAAAAGGGACAGTCAAGTTGTGGTCGTAACCCAATGGCGTGGATATCGGAGATAGGAGATTGTCTGAAAGCCAACATATCGGGAGGAGAGCGAAGAGAGGGGACGGGAAGAAGAGGGAACGAGGTGAGTCGATCTCAGGCACTGACTTTAGGATCTGAAGACGCCACGCCTCACAAACTTTCGCCCTCCTTCCCCACAGGTACAGTAACTTATTTGTTCCAGGGAGGTACCGAGACGATGGCCAGACAGGGACATACTCGATGCTGGCCGTAATTGCGCCAGATTGAATCTCCAGCTCGATCTCCAGGGACAGACCAAAACCTTCGCACCTCTTGGACGTTCCCACGTTATCTAGTACGCTCATCCCACCTACTACATTGATATAAGTTTTACTCTAATGTCAACCCGAGCTAGATTACACATCTGAAGACTAAATCAACCCAGGCCACATCGAACGGCACAACAGGTCAACCACATTTCGGTGGGTCAAAGCACCCTCAGCTCTGAACTTCGATCCGGTGTGTTGACTTTCCTTCTCCGAGTGTCTGTCTAACAAGGTGCTTCAGAAGGCTTAAGATAATCAAATCGACAACACTCCTCCGTATATCGCTGTTTTGGCTTCCCCAAGCGTTTCCCGATACAAGTCCCACCTCCTCTATGTGCCACCTACATCGTAACGACTTATCGAACCTCTGAGCTAGGAGTGTACGTCTGGAATGTGTACTGTTACAATTGTGTTGCTTTGCACTCCTGGTGTATAAGTCGCGCGGTTTCTGTACTGTCACAGTTGGCCGCGGTTGGGTGATGATGCGCTTGTCCGCATTGCGTCGGGCACAGGTTTGTATAAAGACGCGTTCTTTGGGCCATCGCAGGAGACATTGAAAATCCTAAGACTCGCTCGATCCTCGGACCGCATATTTGATAGTCAGAACTTTGTATATGCACCTACTATTTCAGATAGATTCGTAGGTAAAATCGTGCAAAGTGAATGAACGATCATACGCACGACCAGTGGGCTTGCCGTCTCACACGCATATGCCCCACGACTCATTCACGATGGATACAAAAACGTGGAAGGTATGGCTTGTGACTGGCCGGGAGAAGAACGGAACGCGCCTCACTACCTACCAGAGCTGCTAAGGCAGTGGGGAATAGCAGGTAGCGAACGAAGCACCGGAGCCAAAATTGAGAACCGCTCCAGTACGAATCGAGAAACGCAGGGAACCGAGCTAAATCAGGAGTGTGGAACAACAGGAAAGGGGGGGGCGACTCTGATGCGCGTCTGTGTCGAAGAGCCCGCCTCCCTGAATGAGTAGCCAGTGTCAGATCGTAGGTAAACACGAACCTGCCGTAGACAGCACAGACAAGCTGGCCGACTGGCGGTCGAGAATCAGGCCCAGGCGGATCTAATCATGCACGTGTTAGAGCGTCGCATCGGTGGTGCGTAACCACTAGCACGGTGGAGAACGGCAAGGGAACCTCAGGCTGCAGTGGAATGTGGCGACATCCTCACGGGACTTCGGGACTTGAGAATACCTTCTGGAACATATGTACCTTGAGGCTACCACGAGTGGACGAGATGAGGACACAAAATTCAATAGCTGCAGCGTGTTGACCCGAACGCACCTAAGGAGTCGGGTTGGAGATATTAGAAGCGCATAGTCTGGAACGACTACACATCATCGACAAGTGTGCTCCGACTTGGAGTATTGCGGGTGCCAGTGATCCGTGAGCAATAGATATGCTCATGCTACGCGACGATGAGACCAAGAACCACAAATGTGTAAGTGCTATTGATCAGATACAGAAACATGCAGAGAGACTGGAATGTGGAGCAGCAGGGGTATTGCTTCCGATACGTGTGGAATGTGAACATCAAGACACCGTTCAATACAAGAGTACGAAAGAGCGGCATGGTCCAAACGATGTCTACGAAATATCCGCATTATGAAGTAGCGCCTTCAAGTTTGGAGTCCCGCCAGGACGTCTCGTAGAATTTGATGACGAGGTGAGCCACTGAGAAAAAGAGATGGTCAATCTGCGTGAAATCAGGATTTTAGTTGCATAAAATACGTATGAAAAGAAACTGTCACGTACGAAATTCAAAATTCTCTCTGCACTTCCCTCCGGTGTCCCGACGAGCTCCTTTTCACTCGTTTCAGATTCCCGAGCGAGGGCGGCAGGAATTTAAAGAGAGATATCGTGCTTATTCTCATGCACACGTATGATAGTCCAGGCGTAGAAAGCTGGAAGGGGACGGTACGATATTGGAACCTCATACCACCGAGCCACCAACGACACATGCTCGGCAAGCAAGGAGTCGGGTTTCTTGTTCCTCCGTCGTCCATTGGCATAGACTTCTGGGGGGAAAAATTAGACCACATAAGAGATGATAAACCCTGGTAGGAGCTAGGAGACCCAATGTTCTCGTGCCAGATCCTGACTCACGGCATTTGCCGATTGCACCCACACGTGATGGCCCCCAGCGCTCCACCACAGCCTCTTTTTCCCTGCCAAACAATCTTGCTTCTTTCCACCTATCGATATGGACCACCCTGGCGAGATTTTCGCTCCCG